>MU184017.1:240742-253342 GCA_016904865.1 Pissodes strobi
GCTAATGGAGCAAAGAACAAAAACATAGATAACAACGCATATAACCATATACATAAAGAGATAAGAAAAAGAATACGTGAAGCCAAAGAAAAATGGTACGGAGAAAAATGTACAGAAATAGAAGATTTACTAATAAAACACGATGATCTTAACCTTCATAAAAGAATGAAGGAGTTAGCTGGCATAAAAAGACGAAACCAAAGCAATATCTTGCTGGACAGAGATGTCAAAATAATCCCAGACACTGAATTGAAACTAGCAAGATGAAATGAGTATATCCAAGAACTATTCAACGATGACAGGCAACAAGAAAAAGTGGAAGAGGACACAGAAAGAGAGTTGGGCCCAATAGTAACAAACGAAGAGATAATGTACGCAGTAAAAATTGCAAAATCTAAGAAACCTCCAGGACCCTACGAAATTGCAGCAGAAATAATT
This sequence comes from Pissodes strobi, assembly GCA_016904865.1. Lineage (NCBI taxonomy): Eukaryota > Metazoa > Arthropoda > Insecta > Coleoptera > Curculionidae > Pissodes > Pissodes strobi. Next base: position 241,181 of record MU184017.1, read on the forward strand.
AAACTAATCACAGAAGATCAAATAGGCATATTGGTGGAACTATATAACACAATATACAACACAGAAATCATTCCCCGTGATTGGCTTAGATCGACCTTCATTACATTACCAAAAAGGGTTAACGCAAACGAATGTAGCAACCATCGAACTATCAGTCTAATGAATCACGCTCTCAAAATATTCCTAAACATAATACATCAGATAATTTTTAGGAAATTAGAACAAGATATTAGCGAAACCCAATTTGGCTTTAGAAATGCAATGGGAACAAGAGAAGCCTTGTTTGCCTTTAATGTGTTGACTCAAGATACATGGACATCAATCAACCGATGTATGCCTGTTTTCTTGACTACAACAAAGCATTTGATAAAGTTCGCCATAACCACCTTATTCAATTGCTTTAAAGTAAAAATATACACATGAAAGATATTAGAATAATAAATAATTTATACTACAATCAGACGGCTAATATCAAAGTGGATAATGAACTCTCAGAAGAATTAAAAATGCAACGTGGTATAAGGCAAGAATGTGTACTATCGCCGCTGTTATTTAATCTTTATTCGGAAGAAATCATTCAGAGAGCACTGGAGGAAACAACAATGGCAGTAAAGGTTAATGGAATGCCCATTAGCAATATCCAGTATGCAGACGGCACCATACTTATTGCAGAAACAATAGAAGATTTACAGAGCTTGGTTGATCAAGTAGTGACGAGCAGCGAGGAGAGCGGACCTACCTTAAATATCAAAAAGACCAAATTTATGTCCATTACAAAATCAGTTCAGTAACAGGAAAACCTATGGATCAACGGAGAATTAGTAGATAAAGTCAGTAAGTACAAATACTTAAGAACAACTGTCAATGAAAGTAATGAGTACACTGAAGAAATTAAATCAAGAATTGGACAAGCCAGAACCATATTTAACAGAATGAGAAATGTGTTATGCAGTAGAGATCTTAACTTACAACTTACAGTCAGAATATTGAGATGCTACGTTTTCTCGGTGTTGCTATATGGGATGGAATCCTGGACGTTAAAGAAAAATATGTGATCGATTGAAAGCATTTGAGATGTGGTCATATAGATGTATCTTAAGAATAAGTTGGGTAGACATGGTAACAAATGAGGAGGTACTGGGAAGAATGAGAAAAGAAGAGGAAATATTGAACACAATTAAAATAAGGAAGCTGCAATATCTGGGCCACGTGATGAGGGGAGAGAAATATCTATTGTTGCAGAATATTATGCAGGGAAAGATACAGGGTAAAATAAGCAGAGGAGGAAGAATCATTTCCTGGTTAAATAACCTGAGTAAATGGTACAACTGTAGTTCAATTGAGTTGTTTAGAGCTGCAACATCAAAAGTGAGAATAGCTATGATGATAGCCAGCCTTCTAAGAGGAGATGGCACTTGAAGAAGAGAAGAAACTAATTTGCCAAAATGGGGCGGTGCACCATCACGCATAAACCAAATCTGTTTTCTAATTTCTAAAGACACATTTTCTAATAAGTTTTGTTGCAAGGATTGCAAATACATGGCACCATTTAATCTGTCTAAAAAAGAACAGTCCAATGTGATGATTTTCAATCATCCGTTCCACATGTTGAACATGCACCTTTGCTAGTGCGTCTGTACTATTGCATGGGAAAGGCTCTTCGATTTTTCGTCTATGGCCGAAAATGAACCATTTTTTAAGAAATGCAGATGTGCTCAATACAAACAGAATATTTAATTAGAAATTTATATTATCTAATACTTTTATAATACCTACTTTTTAACCTGAATTAATATTTTTTCATTGTAGTTTAAATAATATACTCATATTAGGTATCTATATTCAATAGTTGCCTTAATTCTGTGTCAGAGTCTTGAATGTTTTTTATCTCTCATCATGATTTCTAGAAGCCTTATTTCAAGCCTAAATGAATAAGCTTCACAAATTATTTTCAAAAATTAAAGTTTTTTAGCACCCAGAGAAACCTTTAAAGTAAAATTATTTCAACGCCTCTTTCAAGTAAAAAACAAAAAGGGCGTTCAGCCCTCATCGTAATTGAATCGCATTTTATACTAATTGAAACGCACCGTGATTCAGTTTTATAAATTGACGAGTTAAAAAATAAAAGGGGAACAGGGGGAATTAAAGATGCCATTTGAAAAAGTTATAAATGAACAATATATAATGTGGAACTGGGTTATTAAGTGGGACCCAAAAAATATTCCATTCCAATTCAGAAGAGGTTTGGAATAAATATATCTACCTTAATATAAAAATCAATTTTTATTTACTTGTTTAGCCGCACAAACTCTCCAAAACTAATTTTTTATTTATTTTTTTTATTTAGCCTAGCCATTATTACCTACGTTACTTATTTAAGTTTATTTACCTACCTTCGTTTTCGAATAATCGAATATATAAATTGGATTTCATAAAAAAACTAACTAGATTGGAGAGGGACAAATACAAAAACAAGTTGGTTTACTCAAATTTATTCTGAGTTTTCTTACAGAAAAGTTTAGAACTTGCATTAGAATTATTGACTAAAACTACAATAATTGGTCACCTGACTCCTTTTCAAAGTAGTGAAGCATTTCAGTTTAGATCTTGATTAAACTTTAAATCTTGATTAAACTTTTTCTCTCATACAAGGCATATTTTTATAATAAAATTGTGTGTCAAATATCGTTTTAATGTCATAACTTGAGCCTTACCATTAATCAGCGTTCTTACGACAGAAGACTGATTGTTTATACAATTAGATCAAATAAAAAATGACGCGTGCATCACAGAATGTTAGAAGTGAATGTTTCTTTCCCTCTGGTCTAGTGTGTGTGTGTGTGTGTGTGTGTGTGTGTGTGTGAGAGAGAGAGAGAGAGTGAGAGAGACAGATACTTTATTTCTATTGCGAGACGAAAATTGTGTCGTGACGCGGCCTTGAAAATCACTCTCATACAGCCAAAGAAGTATTCACTTCAAAAATGTAAATAATCACAAAACACAATGATACATTGTGTTTTGTGATTACGCAACGCGTGTTACACGAGCTGCTCATATATAGCGTCTAAAACGCTAACGCGTACTTCCACGACGCGCACATGCGTAGCCTCATAGGACGAAATGTTTCTAAACGTGACGCGTCCTTGAAATTTCACTCTCAATTTTCGTTTAACTATCGAGTCGCAGCCTAAGAAGTTTCACTTCAAAAAGCGCATAAAAAGCATTACAAGGCTGATTCTATTAACACTTCAATTATTTTTTTCTTTCTAACATTGTCAATATTTTCAGTAGTTTTCCAGAAGGGCAAAGTATACGGAACAACTGTCTGCTTTTCTAAGAAACTGAAATTCTCGAAAAAATTCGATATCTCGTAGGAAAATATTCCGCCTGTGTTTGCTACTATCGTTGCTGAAATACTGTTAGCCAAATGAAAGAACCTGGCTGAACAGAATGCGGGCAAAAAATGTCCTCGCATTTTTAGATGCAGCCACATTTTTTTCCCAATAATCCTAATTTATTTTGTGTCTAATTTCCTATAGTGAATTTACATATTTAAATTTCCTACTTGAATACTTAATTTTATTATTTTCCTTAATACTACTGTCTTCTATTATTTACTATTTTATTTACACAGGGAAATCCAGAATAAGTATACTATTTATATTTTATTCGCCTTCAAGCTATTTAAAATACGCGACACCAGACAACCGTGCGACGTTTAGTTGATTTTTAGCGGTAGGGCAGTGTCCTGATTGGTGCCAGGATATATTATATACACTTTGACCCTAGACAAACACCTAACTTTTTTTACATATTTTAAAATTTCGGCAGCGACTTGCTTTGGTCATTGGCGTGGAAATTGCGGAACAAATATTACATATTTGGTTTGTAGAGTCTGGTGACATATAGGTTGGGTCGATTTTGCAATTTATTTTATTTTACTACAAAGAAGGTTAGTTTAAGCCAAAAAAAAAAACGGAGGATTCGCCACATTTGAGCCGAAAAAATGCCCCTAAAGTTCGAGTTTTTACACAAATTTTTAGCACCACTTCACAAAAGGACTAGAAATAGAGACAAATAGACAATACACATCTGAAAATCAATTATCGGGTGAAAATATTAACTAGATGACATTTGCGTCGAACGAGAGGCCCCCGTTTTGTCCCAGTCCTAATTTAAAGCGACTCATAGTCCCGTTAAACAAGTAAATTAAATTTTACTTGTAAATATCCTCTTTTTTACTCTCAAATGTCACAATAGCCGAAACAGAAATTTTTAAGAAGATACACTATTGCCAACGTTTACACGTTTACTGTAGTTTCGTTGGCAAATATCATTAGAAAAAATGGTGCCTATACTCTTTCTTTTATTTAGGTGAATAGATGTAAATGCACCCTGGTTTTTCAATGTGCATTTGCATTCATTTATCGAAATAAAAGAGACCACTGATTGGAATACACTATTCCTTTGCATGTATAAATTCGTCAAATATTTCACTTCACGCATGGCCCTCTGCTCGCTTCGCTTGCTCCGGGGGCGCAACCAAACAAACCTAGCCCAAACTAACACAAGGCATGCCCAAAATGAAGAAAAAGAACTAAGCAATATTTGCATTTTTGACTGACATATTTTGATTTATTTATTTTTTATTTTGGGCATGTCTTGGGTTAGTTTTGTTTGGTTGCGCTTCTGCATGGAGCGACCGAAGCGCGAGGAAGGTCATGCGTGAAGTGGAATATTAAATGTACTTAAATAGTAAACACACACTGTTATTCGCCATAAGAAAATTTATATTATTATATTATATTATTATATGACATATTTTGTACTATAAAGACTGTAATATAAAAAAAAACTGTAATTAATTTTGGCGTCCTAAACTAATCAATATTATTAATAATAATATGATAAGAATAACCTCGTGCGCCTATGAGAAGGCAATATTTTTTACGTGCTACTCCTTTGCCCCTTCAGTCGTCGTTATGGTTCACTCTTTTGGCGCACTATACTTATCTAAAGCAATGTCTTGTGAACCCGTTAACATTCTCTAGCTTTAAATAGGTGCCATATTTTTTCGAAAACTTCTGATAGCATTACGCACAAAGGTTGCCAAACCTCATGTGTAAAGAAAAATCTTTCAGAAGTGCTACTGTTTTTACCCATTTCGGTTCTATTATAAACGTACGAAAGCAGTACGCTTTTCATACAGGTATCGCTATTATAATTCGATTTTCTAAAATATCTACGTCATTTATTTTCATATTTAAAAGTTCACCGCCTCTGCAGGCTCCAAAAATTCCAATAATCAAATCGCCCTAAATATATATGTAATTTAGCATATAACTTAATATGCACAGAAGGAATTAAAAGGTTATCTTTTGAGAAAGATATTCCATGGGAGCATTGTTTAGAAATCTATCGATATCTGTTTGAGATAGTACACGATATATATAATTTAGCATATATAATTTAATATGCACTGAAGGAATTAAAAGGTTACCTTTTGAGGAAGATATTCCATAGAAGCATTGTTTAGAAATCTATCGATAAACACCAAAATAATACAAAAATTAAGCATGACATTTTCCTCTAGTAGGAAACTGAAGTAGGCTCTGTGTCTGCCAACAGGTAAGTTATGTATTATTAACTCAGTGCAATTTCACATTTTTTGCTTTAGTTTTGTGGCATTTTTGTGAATGTCTCGTTTCGGGAAAGAAAGTGTGGAAATTATAAGACAAGAAATTCAGAATTTAACACCATATAATACTAAAAGGAATAAGGCAAGTGTATGGAAACAGTTCATAGAATTTTGTAACGAAAAATCTTACAAAATTGAAAATTCATCTATCAAAGAGTTGGCTCATATATTGCAAGATTATGCGTTTAATATGAAAACAAGAAATGGGGCAGAATATAAGAAAAGCGTCGTTAAATTCATGTGGAATCTTACCGTCAAACAATTGAAAGAAATGATGAAACAGGGAGCATCCACAGCCAAAGGGGTGGTATAGAAATTTCCCTGTCGGGAAAAATACAATTTCTATGTGGTTAAAATCTGCTGCCACTGAGCTCGGCATTGATACCAAGAAAGTGAAGATCACTTATCATTCAGCGAGAACTGCAGCCTCCAGCTTAGTAAAAGGGGGGGTCAGCGAACAACAGCTGATAAAGATCCCAGGACATAACAATAGCCTTATTTGCAAATGGACATTGAACATCATGAAAGTGTTGTACAAACTATGAGAGACATCCCCAGTTCCAGTCACAGTATCTCGTGAGGTTTAGAAAATCAACCAGGAATTGTTTATAATAACTGTGTCTTTAACATTAATAATTATTATCACAATAATGAAAACCATATTAATAATAATTAATTAATTATTTATAACATGAGTCATTTAACTTTAATTTCAATAACGCTCAATAAATACTTTCAATACCTGCTTATATTATGTTGTTTCTTTTTTCGCTCTATATTTTGCAAAGCATTCGTTAGATAATTTTGGCATAAATGAAACGTTTTCTTTGAATTTTAGTTACATGACTTAATTAAAGACAAATTAACAGAATCTTAAGCAATCCATTTTAGTTTAAGCTTGGCTACTAAAATGTACCGAAAATATATTTCTTGTCATACGCTCCCAAAAATAGCTATTTTACGGACTCATTTGAGTCCGTAAAATGCTTCTTTTTAGGCCTAGTCCCTAAAAGTCGTCATGGCAACCTTTACGGACTATTCCAAAATTCCTGAATATGTCTAAAGGTCAAATTTCGAATGACATGACAAAATTGTCAAATAGTTGCTACGATATCAATTTGTCAGCTAACTTTGTCGTACATTATGATTTCAAAAATTATGGTAAATTTGCAAATTTAGGCGTTCTGAAGAATTGCAAAAAGCGTATAAATAAAAATTAAATTTTGGGAGAGTATGACAAAAAATAGTGTTTGTCACACGTACCTAAATGAAGTTTTTCAGGACTCATCTGCTATTCCGGACTCGGCTAAACTGCAATGATTCGTCCTGAAAAACTCCATTTTAGGTACTTGTAACAAAAATAACTATTTTGCAAATATTCCTCATGACAGGACCATTTTTTTCATTTTATAATAATTATATTGTTTCTATACAGGGTGTTCGAACAATAGACGGAGATATTTTAGAGGGTAATTCCTTATTAAAAAATACGAAAAAAAGTTTCTATAAACATGGGTCCGGAAATGCAGAGTTTTCAAGATACAGGGTGTTAAACTTTTTTAATAAAATCGGTTTTTTGTTGATCTTCTATATCCTGTTACTTGTTTTGTTGAAATTTTGTAGTATTATCTGTAGTAATATGGGGCTCATTTAGCCTTAATCAGATTAAAAATATAAAGTCCAGTGGCGTCTCGGGGGGCGTCATACCGAATATTATTGACAAAAAAATGCGCTCCACTGGTGATTTTTTTAAACATTTAATATTTTGTTCATATTAAGTAACTAAAAATTCTACAGTTTGGTCTCTTGAATTGTTTTCGTATCTAGCTTCGTTTTCGAGAAAAAAAAATAAAAACCATATTACATTTCCTAACTTTTTTTAAAAAATCGGTTTTTTATTAATATCTTAAATATATTTGACCGATTCTGTTTATATTTAGTAGTCTTGTTTGTCATAATATGGGGCTCATTTAGCCTTAACAAAAATAAAAATATGAAGTCCAGTGGCGTCTCGGGAGGCATCATACCGAATATTATTGACAAACAAGTGTGAGCCACTGACTTTTTAAACATTTTTCGAAAGATTACTGCGCTCCGCTACGCGTCGCGCAGTAACATTCTTTCTCAAGCGGCAATATGTTACTTTGCGCTCTAAATACACAAATAACTATTTCATATGAAAGTTGTTTGGCTTTTTATTCCCTTTCAAGCTGAATATAAGATAGTTTTCTTACTTCCGGGACTGAAATAATAACTTCACTACCTTGTGACAGGGACTAAAGTGTCACTTTTTGTAAATATTGTCGAAAATCTCGGAAGGATTAAATTACAAATACTGGCTGAGCTTTTGACACTAGTAATGACAATAGTTTCAAAATTATTCTTGTCACAACGCAACGTTACTACGGTAACTTGTCAAGCAGTGACTGCTCAAAAAAACGCGGCCGCTCTGGCGTGCGCCTCGCTTTATTTGTAATAATTATGTTTTTGTAAAGTTTTCTATGTGCTTTTTTTATACGTTTCAATTTCGGAAGTACGAAAAATATCGTATATACCTTGCGACTGAAGTAGTAGTCTTAATCCCTCAGGTAAATTATAAACTTTACCTTCCGGATTAAAAGTACTACTTCAGTCCCGCGGTATATAATATACTATTTTGCTAGGATATAGAGAGAGAAAAGGAGTTATAGATAAAAATCCGGAGAAAGTGCAAACATTTTGAGGTTTTATGGTTACAGTTAGTTGTGCCAAGGGTACAAGGGGTCGAAAACTTGGATTCTGCATAGTTAGTTGTGCCAAGGGTACAGTAGGTCGAAAACTTGGATTCTGCATTCTTTTCACAGTATATACAAGATAAAAAAATAAAATCTTCTACCTGATTTGCTTCGACATCCATTTTATGACTCCGTTATTGGACTATTGTAGTTGAGAGAATCCTTTATTTATTTTAATAGCATTAGTGATAAGAAAATAAGTACAATTCCGCGAACAATCTTCTTTCATCATCTCCATTCACGTCTACCGGCCTTGTATATCATGCTCAACATATAAGTAAAATTTAAATTGTGTTATTATGGCATTAATCTTTAATCTTTGCAAGATCTAGACCTAGACAATTATTTATTCAACAAATTCCAATGCGTTGCAACAATATATCATTGTCTAGATCTGTTCCCAACGGTTTTATATTTACCCTTTATGTTTATTTATATTCATATTGCTTCACGATTATCTGTAAATGTTTATTATTCTTCTGGGATGAGTATGTGCTATGCATATGCGAACGATTTAATAGCATGCGGTTATTGTCTAAAAATTTGCCCGTTAATTTTCTTATCGCTTCAGTTCTGTTATTACTTTCTATGACTCGATCTTAAGTTGAAACGTTTGGATCATTAGATAAAATATAAGTAAGTAGTCTTAGTTTGGATCATAATAATATGAGAAAACTGGCATTCACTCGCGTCTTCTTATATAGGATAGTGTTTCGCAAAACTAAAATAAAACGCGGATGCCATGGCTTTTGTCTCTGTACACTTTATTTTAAAATAAAATCAATACTTTCAGATAATATTTTGACATAAACCCTCTTCTAATTTATGAAAATATACCGAATTTGAAAACCACATGGTGGCGTAATAGGTAATATTTGCGTTTTAATCTACTGGCAATACCTATGATGACGTGCTTGAACAAGTCTTTATGTGTGTGAATTCTTTCTCAGTCTTCTGAGTCTTCTCCACTAGATATATATTTCGAATAAATGTTGACACCTAACGTGTTAGGCCCCAGATGCGTAATAAAATTTTGTTCACAATATGTTTTTATTTTTAAAGTGAAAACTTCTTTAGAATGGGTTTTTTATGGTAGTGGCACACACACAAAGGGAGATGCCATGGCGCTCGATGAGCGGTTTGTGTGCGAAGATGTTGATTGACACGGTTCTTGAATAATTGTAGGTTGTATGCAGTGCGCCAGACAAAGGAGTTCTTGTAAAGCGATATTCTAGGTGTTTCCAGATGTATGGATGTATGACGAACTGGTGCGCTCTTGCCGTCTGTCGTGACTTTCTGACTTGCGTTGTCAGGGGCGGGATGAGGCGAGCCAAATCCGAAGAACATCTGCCGTGAAAGTATGTGTAAAACAGGGACATCTCGGCCACATGTCTGCGATGTTCCAGACTATCCAGATTCTGGGTCAACTCCGGGTCGCCGACAAGATGCACAGCTCTCCCCTGAATGGGATCCAACAACTTTAGTGCGGCACCACAGATATGTGAGCAATATTCTAAGCACGGTTTTATTTGCGCTTTGTAGAGCAGGAGCAACTGCTGCGGTGTATACAGTTTTTTGTTGCGAAATAGCACACCAAGCTTCTGGGAGGCTGATTTTGCGATGTTAGCAACGTGGTCACGCCAGGACATATTGCTGTTGACCGAGACACCCAGCAGTCCGATTGAGAGGATGAAGGAATGGTCGCTCCTGCCATAATGATGTCAGGGTCCGCCGGTATTGGCCCTCTTGGTAAACGTGGCTGTTTAGGTCTTTGCTGCATTGAACTGGACCAAATTTCTGTCGCTCCAAGTTTGAACTTTCTCCAGGTCTTGCTGTAATCTGCGCCTGTCTGCGGTGATAAGTCTCAGTCGCTGGTAATCGAATTGAATCTAAATTGGGAGACAAGGGCACTGTCATCTGCAAAACTGTAAACAGGATTATTCGTTTCGGTCAGCAGGTCATTAGATGAGGAACAGAATTGGTGAAAGTATTGCGCCCTGAGGCACGCCCCCGCCCGCGTTAATGGTGAATGTCTCTGAGATGTGATTAAGGAAACTGGCAAGGCAGCTGCAGAGAGGTGCTGGCAGTCCGAAGGACGGCAGTTTGTTGAGCAGTCCGTCATGCCAAACTCTGTCGAATGCCTTTGAAATATCCAACGCAATCGCTCGAGACTCTCCGTAGTTCTCAATTGCCCTACTCCATATATGAGTGACATAGGCCAATATATCTCCTGTCGATCTGTCTTTGCGATAGCCGTATTGATTTTCGCTGATTATTCTGTTGATCTCGAAGTACTTATGTAGTTGCTGATTGACTACACGTTCCATGACTTTGGAGATTATTGGAAGCAAGGCAATTGGGCGATAGTTTGAGGTTTTCTTGCCTTCTTTTTGGACCAGGTTGCATTCGAGCGACTTACCAAGAAGATGGGTAAGTCCCTTTCCCATAAAACAGAGAAAAAAGCCTGGAAAAAACCGGTGTTAGTTTGTTGGCGCAGTTCTTTAACACGATGGCAGGTATTCCGTCCGGTCCTGATGCCTTTTGCGTATCTAGTTCTTTTAAGATTTGAAACGGTGATGAAACTTGACTTGCCTTGGGGGACGTCTAAGGTAGAGTGCGATGAAAACATTTTGGCGAGCATGTTTGATTTTTTCACGTTCGTCTGTCAAAGGTGGGAGAGACGTTTTTGTAAAGTTATTACGCACTGCCTTTGTTACCGACCAGAAATTTCTGGAGCCACTGGGGCATTGCAGAAGATTCCTGATCCTTGGATTGTGTTTGTCCTTAGTTTCGTCGATCACACGTCTACATTCGTTTCTCGTTTCGACAAAATAATTGTCATTTTCAGTGGTCTGATTTTGCTGTCAGTACTTGTAGGCTTGCTGTTTCCTACCTACAGCTTTTTCGCACCTTTTGTCAAACCAGGGCTTTCCTTTTGACGGCAACTTGATGGAATTTGGGGTGTATGCTTCCATTCCTGAGGAGATTACTTGCGTAATCTCTTCGCAGCAGACTGACGGGTCGTTAGTGCCAGAGCAGACGTCGAGCCAAGGGAAATCTAGGTAGAACTTCCTTAGATCGTCCGAGTTTGCGGAATGGTAATGCGAAATTTTGCGAAGCAATGGTGGATCCTTCTGTAGAAGTGGGAATTCACAAATTTGTGGTCGGAAGTACCTAATGGCGAATCAACTGTAATTGTGTACTGGTCAGGATTGGTGGTTTGAAAAAGATCCAGGAGGGCGACGAATTCGCCCCTCTCTGAGACTCGGGTTGGTTCGTCTACAAGTTGAGTAAGCCCGCAGCTAATGGCAAATACTTCAGCTTCACCTTCGTTGTCGGTCTTGTTGTGATGTTTGAGCCAGTTGGTGTTGTGGGCATTGAAGTTTCCCAGAACGATTATTTCTGAATTGGGGTGATCGACCTGTATTGAGTCAAAGGCTTTGGTAGGCTCAATACAATATATAAACTTGGTTACTCCCTTGACGCTGAATGAAAGGTCGCTTCGGACAAAAAGGCATATTTCGAACTTATGTCTAAATCGGGTGTGTAAGTCGTAACCAAGATAGGGGTAATTTATTGTTGTTGTTGTAGAACATACTTGTGTTCCTGTAAGGGCTAGTATGTGTGGTTTATTTGCTTGTAAATTTATTTATTTATTTATTTATTTATTTATTTATTTATTTATTTATT
>MU184017.1:253352-268544 GCA_016904865.1 Pissodes strobi
ATTTATTTATTTATTTATTTATTTATTTATTTATTTATTTATTTATTTATTTATTTACACCTTTAATCACATTACGAATAAATCAATAGCCTAATTTATATTCTAACACAGCAATAATAATTAATGTGAGTGCACGATGGACATTAAGTCTGTGTGTGCACTCAGTAAACATTGTTTATATGTCACAGTAATAAGCAAAGTTTACTAAAAAAAATCACAATAAGTACAACAAAAAAAAATCTAACCTAAAATGATTACAATTAAGTAATCAGAGAAAAGACAGAGAAAAACCGAAAACAAAACATTCCTTGGACAACCAATGTCTATAAAAACCCAATAATTTCTTTTATTCTATTTGAATTATTTATAATCCATATATTTAAGTATCTTTTAATACTTTTAAATGGTTTATTTTTCAAGAGCTCTGGCAATATATTTAATATTCTAGGAGCCACATATGAAATGCATCTTTGGGTGCCATTATAGTGCATTCTAGGCAGTTCTAGGTTACGGTCAACATTAGCTCTAGTCATAATTCCATGACTTATGTAATTCTGAAATATATTCCTACTGAGAGAAAATCTTAAAATGTTCTTTATATATACCTGAGTAAGTGTGAATACTCCTGATTGTTCAAATAATAAATTAGAAGGAAAACGTTTCTTCTTAAACATAATAATTTTTAGAATATATTTTTGTGCAATGACAATGTTGTGTAAGACATTTTTATGAGCCGAACCCCAACAAATTATGTCATAATTCAAACAAGACTCCGCCAGAGATTTATACACATTCAAGATCAAGTCCCTATTAAGTATATTGCGTAATTCATAAAACTTAAAAATTAGTTTTCTTATTTTAGTCTTTACATAATCAGAATGCACATCCCATTTTAAAAATTGGTCAAAGAAAACGCCCAAATATTTAGTGTGCTCTACAGACTCAATAAAGCCAGAACAGTTGCAATCATCAGTGATGCCACAACCAAATGAGTGAACTCTCAAAATGTGTTTATTAGGCAGCCCCCGCCTATTCATTGAAAAACACATAAAGTTTGTCTTCTTAACATTCAGAGTCAATGAATTCAAGTCCAACCAGACTTGAGCACAAGTCATTGCCCTCTCGGATCTCCCAAAGGCGTCATCCCAACTTGTTCCTCTACACAGGAAAACAGTATCATCAGCAAAACATACCGTTTTTACATCCGGAATTGACGATTATTAATATAAATGGATAACAAAATGGGACCAAGTACTGTACCCTGTGGTACCCCATATGCCACCTCAATATCAGAACTATAAATTGAATTTAAATTGACTTTATGAGATCTGTCCATAAGATACGATGTAAAAAGTTGATGTACCTTTCGCCTTATCCCAATACCGTTTAGTTTGTTTAGCAGAATCCGGTGATCCACCGTATCGAACGCCTTTGAAAGGTCCAAGAAAATCGCCAAAGATTTATAATTGTTATTAAAACATTCGACAACAAAGTTTGTAACTTCATGCAAAGCACTATCTGTACCCATCCCCTCTCGAAATCCACATTGTAAATCCCACATTATATTATTTTCAGTTAAAAAGTTACATAATCTCTTTTTTATACATTTCTCGATAATTTTACATATAGGACTAGTAAGTGCAATTGGACGATAATTGTTGATATCAGATTTTTCACCACTTTTATGCAAAGGTATAATTAGAGCTGTTTTAAATATATCAGGAAAAATACCATATTCAAATATAAGATTCACAATATGGACCATGGGCAAGACCAACAGCGAATAGTTTGATTTTACAATTAAGTTTGATATGCAGAAATCATCTGCAGTAGAGGCATTCTTAAGTGAATTTATAGCGTGAACAATTTCTTCCTCATTAACAGGATAAAGAAACATAGAATTAGGCAATGATCCTCATTTTCCAAAAAGGCCGGTACAATACTGGGTTTGCTTATCTTAGCAGCCAAATTGGCTCCTACGGAGCCAAAAAAACTATTTAGTTCATTCACGATGTCTCTTTGATCTACCAATTCACGAAATTTATCATTACTCTCTAAATAAGCAATTTTAGTGATAGATTTACGTTCATTTGTAGCTTCTTTTATTATTTCCCAAGTCTTTTTGAGATCGTGACCCGCATTTTTTATTTTTTGCCTAAAATATGCTGATTTTGTATTTTTTAAAAGTTTACTTAATTGATCTCGGTATTTTTTGTAATCACGACGTGCTATCTCATCGCCAGGATTCCCAACCCAAAGCTTATGTAATCTATCCCTGGTCCTAATTGAAATCAGTAGGCCAGAGGTAATCGAAGGTTTAAGACGAAGTTTTTTTATTAGGTATCGACCTTACACTTGTTGTTTCAGTAATATGTTTATGTAAAGTATTTACAAAAGACACAGAAGCCGCATTAGGGTTCTGGCATGACAGAACAGATTCCCAATTTTCCATCTCAAGAAGATTTCTTATTTTTTGATAATTGACACTCTTAACAATTTTATTCGCCTTAATATTATTTTCAGTAATACTTAATTCATGACTTAAATTAACATTAAACAATAGAGAATGATGATCTGAGACAGAACTGGTTAGTATTGCTAAATTATTAGCAAGTTTTTTTTTACATTTCATAAAAATATGATCAATGCATGTGCTACTATGGTCACTAACTCTTGTGGGTTTATTTACTTTTGAAAGATAACTATTTAGACAATTTAAATATTCATTAACTACAATCGACTGTGTGTCTAGTAAATCTAGGTTTATATCACCAACAAATAGCTCCAGATCACCATTACTAAAATGGTCCTGACCAAACAAATACTGCAAAGCTATTACATAACTGTTAGGATTCGTTGAAGGAGATCTGTAATTAGAGACAACACCGACTGTTACTCCATTTTTCACTAGAGTGACTCTTAAAAATTTATAGTTTTCATTTTGTATAATTTTGCTTTCTTTAACAAGCACACTTCTACAATAGATCAAAGAACCATCGCATTTGTTGATTTTACTTTCATTATAAAATACATCATAATTTTCAAGATTAAAATTATACTTGTGCTCAATAATATTGGTTTCAGACAATACAATAACATCAAAATCACTATCCAAAGACTCTAAAAACAGTACAAGATTATCAAAATTTTTATTTAAGCTTCTAATATTAACATGCAGCAAATTTAAATTATTCATAGATGTTTTAAAATAATTGATATCACCTAGATTAACACCAACCATCACATTACTGCAATCATGATCACAATCATCAAGAACGGAATTTAACATCATGTGTGATACTCTATTTTACTCTTTAATATTTCTAGATGATAATTATAGCTTTGACATTTTGGGTCTGAAGCTGCATGTGCTGTATTATAAGACGTTTTAAATTAATTATTTGCTTGTATACAATTATTGCACCTTAATATTGTTTGGTGTACAGAATTTATGTTTGTATTTAGGCCTGTTATGTTGCAGAAATCTATTCTAAATTGGTTCGGTATCTTTGCTGTCTGTGAAATGCGGAATGAAGGGCTCCCAGAACCACCCAGCGCTCGGAGATCCGAATGGTCGGGCAGTTTTCTTTCGGAATATTTTGATCCTGGAAGCACCATCATGTCCATATATTCCTACTGTGGGATCCGGAACCACCAGCGCGGAAGCGAAACGTGATTCAGAAAAACCACTTAGCGCTTCCCAGTTCTGGTGGGGTGGTCTTTCACCGGACGATACGAGTAGGCTATGCATCTACCACATTTGTCAGTTGTGGTAGTAGTAGTAGTAGTAGTAAGGGTGGGGGGGCCGAAGCCCCTTTTCACCATCCCCGATCCGCCCTCCCCTACCTGGCTACTTCCAACACCCGGCCCGCACTGAAACGGCCCGTCACCTTGATAAAGGTGAGGACGTCCTCCCAGTCCAGATCCTTTAGATCTTCCCGAGCAAGTGTTGGTGCTCCCAGTATCTTCCTCCTTAGGCGACTCCACCTATCACAAATTCCTATATAGTGGTATGAGGACTCCTCCCCTGTCCCGCAGTTCAGGCAGGGTGGGCTGTCCCTCACGCCGATAAGGTGCAGATGTCTGTTTAGGCTTCCATGCCCAGTCAGAATACCTACCAAGTTCCTGATGTCCTCTCGGCTTTTTTTTAGCAGTCGCCTTGCTCTGGATCCGTCAGGATTTAGAATCATTTCCTTGGCTTGTCTGCATCCTTCTTTTCCTCTCCAATTGTGCTTTGTCTTGTTCCAGGCCCAGTTATTTAGTTCCTGAGAGATTTGCCTTTTACTTAAGCCCAGACCAGGTTCTGGACCGACGAGGTGGCTCATTGAGCCTTGTCTGGCCAATTCATCGGCCCGTTCGTTGCCCTCGATGCCACTGTGTCAGTTGTGGTAGTATCACGTCTTTTTTGGATTCATTTTTTTAAAAGACAAATGGGGCATACCTTAGGTTTGGAAGAATTAGTAATTAGCCATTTGCTGTCTGCCAATTTCTTGAATCCTCCTTGGGTAGTATTTGAGAAAACTGGATTACATTATATATATATAAATCTTCCTTTGTTATCTTTTTCCTCCACAAAGTATTTTGTGGAACTATACTTTCCCGCCTCGCCAGGCCAGTTCTCGGGAAGAAATGTTCTTGTCCCACATGTCAAGAATTCTGTTATAATCTCTTAGAAGGATCCATTTGTAATTGTCGACGCGTAACATCACATGCAGATCTAGCTTCTACAAATTCAATATCGGAAAATGGATCAAATTTAATCTGAAATTTGTTCAACATCATTTCTTGCAATTGTTTGGCAGTAAGATTCCACATGAATTTAACGACGCTTTTCTTATATTCTGCCCCTTTTCTTTTCATATTAAATGCATAATCTTGCATGTGGCTAACTGATCAATAGATGAATCTTTAATTTTGTAAGATTTTTTGTTACAAAGTTCTATGAACTGTTTCCATACACTTGCTTTACTCCTTTTAGTATTTTATGGTGTTAAATTCTGAACTTCCTGTCTTATAATTTCCACACTTTCTTTCCCGAAACGACCCCGTTTTACAAAAATGCCACAAAACTAAAGCAAAAAATGTGAAATCGCACTGAGTCAATGACGCATAATTTACCTGGTGACAGCCACAGAGCCTACTTGATAGTTTGTTTCCTACTGGATTTTCTAAAGGAAAATGTCATGCTATAATTTTGTTTAATATTCTGATGTGAAATTTTATTACCGAATCTCCCACGTTCTTGAATTAATAACCGGAAATATCCTCTCGGCTTCGACTCGGGATAACTTTTAAAAAATTCATGGTTGGAAATATTTCAAGTACTTGGGAGATTAGCAGTGAAAATCGGGCGCATGCGTTCTTTTAAATTTTTGCAAATTTTAACTCAGTCATAAAAATTTAATCTTGGGAACTTCGAGATACTTTAGTATCCATTAAAACTATATTTAAGAATTAAGTAGGTGTATTTATAAACCAGGTAATCATAATACCTGTTTTTAACTTTATGATGCTTATATATAAAATTAAAGTTAATAGATTTAAATATTGCTTATGTAGTTAGATAAACCTCCCAATATAAACATTTTCCACGCTTGAAGTCAAAATCTCAAACTGTTCAAAAGGATCACACATACACACACTCACAAATTTTGCTTTACCACAGTCCACCAGACCGTTCTCAGTAATTTTTACGATTGATTTTTGAAACCATTAAGATGACAACGTATCATGTTCATTTAGCGGTTTTTCCTAAGTCGACGCCATAGTTAATTCGTGTATGTCTCATCACAACATAAATGTGTTCATTGGTAATTCACTTCCATATTTCACCAATCTTTTAACGGCTACTTAAAAAATCATAACACGGTCATATTTTTAAACATCGTTCATGTGAAAGTAAAGAAAAATGCCGATCGGAACTCATAGGCGGTATTAATGTCTAATAATAGTACCCACTTAGATTTTCATCGATCTGCCGTAGTTTAATTTTGGACCAGTGACAGTACGAGTTAGTTTTAACTAAGACCGGTGCCCTGTTAACCAAACATTGTTAAGTCCACTAGCAGTGTGTAGTTAAATTTAGTCGAGGAATAGTTTCCGGGCTGATATTATTGGTGTTTGATATACAGTGATTTATATAGGGCTTTGACCGAGATATTCCCCACCGCAATTCGTTCTTATAAACATTTCCTTGTCCATCTGTTTTCGTCGTATACACGTTTACTTAACCGGTTTAAAACTTACTGACTTCTAGTTTGGTGCTAGAAAAGATTGTTTTTAGTGAGGTGATTTAACAATTATCAGTCAAAATTGGGTGTTTCGGATATAAGATGTCGGCCCTTGCAGCGGTCTTGGGGGGCTCAAAAAGACGTGAGAGTAGGTATCAATCAAAGGAATTCATTACTGTGTTCATTTACATATATTTTTAAAATAATTATCAAGACCTTACTATATAATTAAGTCAGACATGCATTCCATCTTATTGTAAACAATAGCAATACAATTTCTAGCGTGTCATGGTATAATGACAGACTCTCATGTGCATTGTTTATTATATAGCCCAGAATCTCGTTAATAAATAAAATAAATTAAGGACATACTCCTTGTCTTATTTTATCAAGAAATGGTAAAATAAACCTAAATTGCTTCATTCTCAGAGTACAGGCGTAAAAGTAGAGAATAAAAAGGAATATTTTTGGAAACCTGCAAAACGGTTACAGATGCTCTATTCAGATTTGATGTACTAAGGACCGTTCTTCCAATAAACATTTTTAGATTAACCCTAAGCCTGTGTATAAGAAGAGAAATGATACAGCACTGGTTAAGCAATTTTTTAGAACTTACGTCCTAAAACTCTAAAAAAATTATACCCCGCATATGTTGGAGAGTACGATTAGTAGATTGCTATTAATCTACTTTATATTATACATATTTTTTTATTACTTAATAAACAATAAACAGTTATCCGGGTGAGTTATGTAGCAAAACAATTATGTTTTAGTGTGTTTACTTATATGGAATAAATGGTAATAATAAAAAGGCCATGCTCAAATAATTCTTCGTCTCTAATTTTTATTTTATAAAAAAATGCGATAGGCTTGTAATTATTGTGAATGGTACATGATGTCAATATTATTTATAATCTTTTTGTAGAAGAAAAGCACATTATATGGTTTTATAACTAATTATTTAACCTAGTTTGTGATTTTTTCGATACATATATACAGGGTGGCCCATCGAGAACGTACCGCAAGGCATAACTGCCAGGGGAAATTTCTTTCGGAAAAATGCAAAAACACGTCAAGTTTGTTTGTCAGGGGGACAACTTTTGACTCAAAAACTATTCCAGAATCTTCAAATCCTAAGCGGGGGCGTCATCCTACAAATTTTTTAAAAGGGCTTTTTATTCTCTAGCCATTGCTACTTTCCTTTTGAAAATCGGTCAGCTCGTTTAGAAAATATGGAGCTTTGAAATGTCAACAATACTTTTATTCAAAAACCTACTTAATAGTACATAAAAACCTACTGTGTTAATCAAGTAAATGCTGGAAATATTGGCCACCAACCCCCATACAGTGATACGCATTATAAGATCCTTTACACAAATAGTGCACTATATAAAAATCGGCCTTTCCCATTGGTCGATCCGCATGGCCCTCCGCTCGCTTCGCTCGCTACGGGGGCTCAAGAAAAGGAAACTAACCAGATGTTAACCCAATCTAACCCAAGACATACCCAAAATCAAGAAATAAAGCTGTTTAGAAACATAATCTTTAAAAAAAATATAAAAAAAAGCAACGGGGTTCGAACCCGCGTTTTCCAGGTGAGACCCAACGATCTAAACCTCTACACCACAAGAGCTCTTGATAGAAATCGATTGCATCGCGCAGACATATCGTAATACGAGATGGATCGACCAATAGGAGAGGTCGATTTTTACATAGTGCACTATTTGTGTAAAGGATCTTTAAATGTCAGTGATACAGGTTATCTTCAACCGTTGTCGTACGTTCTGGAGCATTTGCGGTGTTACTTCGCGACATACGTTAATGATTCGTACTCGCAGGTCTTCCAATGTGGCAGGTGGAGTAGTATAAATTTTTGTTTTTTATATGTCCATATAAAAAAAAATCTAAAGGACTAAAGTCCGGTGATCGAGGAGGCCGCTCAATTGCACCCCTTCGTCCTATCCAGCGACCTGGAATCATATTGTTTAAATAATTTCTCACATTTCGCGAGTAATGTGGAGGAGCTCCGTCTTGTTGAAATATTAATTCCTCTTCAATGTATGTAGGGTAATTCTCTATAATATTCGTTAGAGCTGAGTGGATGGTATTTTCTAGCAAATCCAGGTACATATCACCTGTTAAATTTCCAGAAAGGAAAAAAGGACCCACAAGGGAATCTCCAGCTCGTTTAGTGAGTAAACAATTTTTTTACTACTAACCCTGGAAATCATCAAAAATCCAGATAGGTGCGCTGCCTTGCTAGGTAGCTGTCTTGTGAATTTTGGATTGAAGTATTTCAAAAATATTCAACATTTTAAATTCATCAATTATGGTGTAATCAATTCCAGAATGAGTAGAAATAACTGAGCTTTATTTTAAAAATAACGAATGTGAAAATCGGGTCGCAGAGCTATCTAATCAACGGCATCCTGATAAACATATTTCTGGGAAAATTGTTCGCGAATTGGTGACGAAATTTCGCGAAACTGGTTCCGTTCAGAATTAAAAGAGGCGTATTGAAAATCCGGTATTAAATGAACCTATTGAGGTACCAATATTGGGGCAAATTGCAATGGATAATACGTTGAGTACAAGACAATTGGCCAGTGCAACGGGCGTGTGTCGTATCAGTGTCCAGCGTGTATTAAAAAAGTACAAGTTCCATCCCTATAAGATTCGGTTAGTGCAAGAAGTAAATGAAGACGACTTTGATCGTCGTTTGCAATTTTGCGAAATTATGAGTCAACGAGCAATTAATAATGGTAATTTCCTATTTAATGTGTGTTTTTCGGACGAGTGTACTTCCTTTTTGAACGGTTTAGTCAATCGGCATAATGTTCGTTGCTGGGCTGATACCACTTCAAAGGTTTTTCACGAGGTACATACACAACAGCCTCAAAAGTTGAATGTATGGGCTGGCATTTTTGGAGATTTCCTTGTGGTCCTTTTTTCCTTCCTGGAAATTTAACAGGTGATATGTACCTGGATTTGCTCGAAAATACCATCGACCCAGCTCTAAAAAATATTATAGAGAATTACCCTGCATACATTGAAGAGGAATTAATATTTCAACAAGACGGAGCTCCTCCACATTTCTCGCAAAATGTGAGAAATTATTTAAACAATACGTTTACAGGTCGCTGGATAGGACGAAGGGGTACAATTGAGTGGCCTCCTCGGTCACCGGACTTAAGAGTCCTTTAGATTTTTTTTAAGGACACATATAAAAACAAAGTACTCGTATATACTACTCCACCTGCCACATTGGAAAACCTGTCGCGGTATGTGGCGAAGTAACACCGCAAATGCTCCAGAACGTACGACGATTTGAAGCTAACCTGAATAACAGTACGGAGGTTGGTGGCCAACATTTCCAGCATTCACTTGATTAACACGGTAGGTTTTTATGTACATTTAAATAGGTTTTTGAATAAACGTATTGTTGACATTTCAAAGCTCCATATTTTCTAAACGAGCTGACCAATTTTCAAAAGCAAAGCAGCAATGTCTAGAGAATCAAAAGCCCTTTTTAATGAGGTACCACTTGACCCCCATTCCTATTCAAAAAAAAAATTAAGGATGACGCCCCCGCTTAGGGTGTTGAAGATTTTGCAATGGTTTTTGAGTCAAAAGTTGTCCACCTGACAAACAAACGTGACTTGTTTTTGCATTTTTTTGAAAGAAATTTCCCCTGGCAGTTATGCCTTGCGGTACGTTTTCGATGGGCAACCCTGTATACAGTTCAAGTCTGTTACCAACAACTAAAATACTGGGTTTTCAAAGTTGGTGATGTGGCGCCATTTCGATTGCATTTTTTGAGCGGTAGATAGAGTGGAGTTTCACTCAATTTGAGCGTTCTTTTCAATATTCGATTAATTCTCAAGTTAGAGAACATTTTATTCACTTAATTAAAAGGAACGCTAAAGTTGTTTTATTAGAGGCAAAAGTGTTTATTTTGTTGCGCAACTATTCCGTTTGTAGACGAAGTATTTTACGATTAAATAACTATAACATATCTTCCAAGTAGCAGTAGAATAGCTATTTGTAATACTAGGGAAGCAAGTGCTCCATATCCATCCATGAATAAATTGATGCCTGACGCGAATCGAAAGGCATTAAAAACGAAGGGAAGAAATTGCACTTACCTCCATTATTGTAATACAAACGTTTTTTTCAATATCCTTTCTTAAGAAGTATAAAATGTAAATTCATATAGGAACTTGCTTGAGCCTTACGCTGCCGATGCCGTGCCGCCAATTCACTCTATGCACTTAATAGGGAAATTTTGCCGTAAATTACCTTATTTTATAGTTCTTATAATTAAAAAAAGTACAAGCATTAATCAAGTTCATGAAAAAAATAATGTAGCCAAAACCGATCTACAAATATCACGTAGGTTCAGCAGCCTATGATTTGCAGGTTTAGATCACGCCACCTGGGCCCGTATTCTCGAGTCATTAGAACAGCTGGGAAGAGAAGGTGTAATAAGGATGCAATCTTATCGATTTTCATTCGATGGAAACAATTGCGTATTTGAAGTTTTCAATACATCTCTATAATATCCTCTCTTCTCACGACCCGAGAATTACCCTCCAGAGGGGTAATTCTTGGGTCATTGGATGCATTATATTTTTTAAATATGCGATTGTTTCTATTACATACCGCATACCTCCTCTTCCCACAGGCGAGTTGTTAACGTGGCTCACGTCTTGGGCGTACATTCTCGAGTTATTGGAACAGCCCTCACGTGAGAAGAGAAGGTTTAATAAGAATGCAATCTTAACGTGTTTTGTGGGATGTGAATAATAGCTTATCTGACGAATACAATACATCTATTGCATTCGACTACACCTTATCTTTCCGCGTGATAGCTGTAGCAATGAGGCGGCAATCCTCGCCCTGACATCTAAATATCAAAAATAGGGGAAAAAATTTCTCTAGACAAGAAATGATATTCTTTCCAACAGGTTTAAAAAGCGAAAAATGCTATTTTTCTATAAAAGTACTTTTTTCTGCAAATGTGTTAAAAGAGCAATTTTCTCTAACAATGTTTGTATAATATAGGTAGTACTTTTTGTACTAGTCCGAAAATGTACTGTTTTGTATAGGTTTTTCTTGTAAACAAGCACTAAAATTTAACAAAATCCTATTTAACAATATAAGAAAATTAACTTGTATTGATGTTTACATTCCTATTATTGGTTTCGGTCAGCAGGTCATTCATATAGATGAGGGACAGAGTTGGTGAAAGTATTTCGTCCTGAGGCACGCCCGCGTTACTGTTAAATGTGTCTGAGATGTGTCCATCAACTGCAACGTGCAGAGATCGGTTCTTAAGGAAACTGGCAACCAGCTGCAGAGAGAGGCTGGCAGTCCGAAGGACGGCAGTTTGTTGAGCAATCAGTCATGCCACACTTTGTCGAATGCCTTGGAAATATCCAACGCAATCGCTCGAGATTCCCCGTAGTTTTCAATTGCCCGTAATATGAGTGACATAGGTCAAAATATCTTATGTCGATCTCTCTTTGCAAAAACAGTATTGTTATCGTTAATTAATTTGTTGGTCTCAAGGTACTTGAGTAGTTGCTGATTGACTACATGTTTCATGACTTTGGAGATTATTGGAAGCAGAAGCAAGGCAATTGGGCGATAGTTTGAGGGCGTGGTTTTTATGCCTTTTTTCGAACAGGTTGCACTCGCGCGACTCTCCAAGAAGATGGGTAAGTCCCTTTCCGGTAAAACAGATAAAAAAGTCTGGAAAAAATGGGTGTTAGTTGGTTGGTGCAGTTCTTTAACACGATGGCAGGTATTCCGTCCGGTCCTGAAGCCTTATGTGTATCTAGTTCTTTGAGGATTTTACGAATATCACGGTGATGAAACTTAACTTCTGTCATGGTAGTGTTGATGTTCGATATGCTGGGGAGTGCCTTGCCTTGGGGGACGTTTAATGTAGAGTGCGATCAAAACATTTTGGCGAGAATGGTTGGTTTTTCCTTGGCTGTAGTCGCCGTGATGTGTGATTAAAGTAGTCTTTAATACTAATATTTTCATGAGAAGATAGCAGTATCGTTATCATTGCATATACGCCATAGGCTTTATTTGTTTTGATGTGTTTCTGAAAATTAACCCACCATAACGGTCTCATTTATGTTCATATAATAACCGATTTTTTTCTTTAACTTTCTTCGCCATTATTTTGAATTTCTCTGTATAAAACGCAAAATTCTGTCAAGCATCATGTGACAACGTGGATATGTTTTGAAGGTTTGTGTATCAAACATCTAGTAAGCAAAATTTGGTTAATTATGCTTATTTTATAATCACAATAAACATATATAATCGCAAGACGTAAAAAAAATAAATATTGAAACGATCTTATTAAAATATCGTATGTACTACATGCATGTGTGTTTTTTCTACTTGATCCTTTGTCAAAATTCTATTAAGTTGTCACTGTTTTGGATAAGAAAAACTCCATCTCTTTTGACATAAATTTGCAAAAACATTTAAACTGTGTTGAACATTTGAATATAAATGTAAATAGAACTCAGCAGCTTATTTACTCTTTGAAATTGTTTGGGAGAAATTATTTTTACGTAAAAAATTCATGAACTCGACCCTTGTGGCATTTTCCCCACAAACAATATCAAAGCAGATTTGCAGAGATAGTTTATAAAAGTAGGTAAATTTAATTACCTTTTATCTCTTTAGAGACCCCATTCTCTAACAAAAAGTCTTACCGTGTAAGACTAGTATCATTACTTATTTCGTTGAAAAGTTTCTGCTCTTTGGCTGAGTTGAGCGTGTACTGGATTTTATTAAAACTTTGAACAGAAAATTAATACTCTAAACGCCCAAAGAGCATATTAAGAACATTCGACTGAGCTAGCTGACAATAAAGTGGATATGACGATTTTTATTTGAGGTTAGTTGAATATTTTTATTTCATTGTCAGGTTTCAGGGTATTGCTGGCTCATTATATTTTAAAGTTCGATATTTAACTCAATAACTAAGTCAACTATAGATAAACATTTTTCAAAAATAATTTTTATATATATAACCTCATAGCGTGACATTTTTCATATAAAATATTGCTGCCGAGTTCGTGTCATGGAAGACCCTAGAGCCGTAAGTGTTGACGTGCTTTTATCAAAT
Organism: Pissodes strobi; assembly: GCA_016904865.1. Lineage (NCBI taxonomy): Eukaryota > Metazoa > Arthropoda > Insecta > Coleoptera > Curculionidae > Pissodes > Pissodes strobi. The sequence goes on from MU184017.1 coordinate 266,739, forward strand.
TTATCTACTATTCCCATAACGTGACGAGCTAAGGTCTCAAGTTATGGTAATTCTCTTAGTTAATTTATGAAATAAATACAAAGCCATATTATTGAAAAGGGTTAACGGGTTTCTACCACGAGAACCAATAGGGCTTTAAGTCACATGTTTTCAATGCAAGGAGCCAATAACAATTGGTAATTTCTTAAATCAAATTACTATTACCACTAAAGCGTTAATGGTCGTCATTTATCAAATTTTACCACCATTCTCAAACTGTGTGAGTCGTCTTTAAGGCTATGGTAATTCCCTCGGAGAGTAAATTTTCGTTTATCAAATTTGCCAATTATTCTAGCAACGCGTAAGGAGCCATCAGGTTATCGTAGTTCGTCAAATAAAATAAGTCTTATTATTGTAAAATGCTCACGAGAATGAATTCCCATAAAGCATTAAAAGAGTCAGCGTACTTTTATCAACATTATTTCACAATCAAAAGGGTCATATTGGTAATTGCTGCACTAAAAAGGACAATATAGCTAAAAATGAAACTGACCTTCATCAAATAAATCATACATTTTGGCAAGAGCAACAAGACATCAATATATGGTAATACCTGAAATAAAAAATATATTTTGAATTTTGCAGTTGCAATTTTATTTATGGTATATATATACCAATAAACGCCATGTATGTATTAAATAGTATCATCGAGTACAAAACGGAATTTGCTTGTGGTGACTACCCGCGAAGGAAGAGCCAATATATTCAAATCAATTTTTAAATGCAGTTTTTGAAATCTCTAGTCTACAGAACCCTAATACGATTGAATATCTTACTGCTGGTTCACAACAGCATTGATTTGTATGGATGCTTTATTTGGAATTGGATTCGGGGAGAGTGCCAGCCTGTCGAAACTTGAAAAGGTGGCACTTCTCCGACCCAATTGAAAATCAATCTCCCTATGGTCTTCCGAAAAAGAATTACAAGAATTTACCATTTTATTTATATAACATATAGCCCAATAAACATCATGTATTTATTAAATAGTACTATTGAATACAAAATGTATTTTGCTTGTGGTTGCTACCTACGAAGAAAGAACCAATTCACGCAAAATCAACTTTTAAAAACAATCTAGTGCGATTTAACATCTTACCGCTGTTTTGCAACAACATTGATTCATATGGAGGCTGAATTTGGAAGTGGATTCGTGGACAGCAGTGTTGCCAGGCGTGGTGAGTAATCGCCAGAGTTCCAATACGCCTAAAATCTGGTTTTGGTGTTGGGCCTAAAAAGCGGCGCTTTTGTAAACGATAATCAGTACATCGCCTACACGCACGCCTACCTAACCTACACCAAATTTTCGACCCTCGGACCTGCGCATTTGGCAGCAGCCCAATGTTGTCGTTCTAATATATCACTTCACTCATGGCCCTCCGATCACTTCGCTCGCTCTGGAGACGCAACCAGATAAAACTAACCCAAATTAATCCAAGGCACTGCCTCAATCAAGAAAGAAGAACTATTAGTATATGAATTGTTTATATAATATACAGTGTGTCCAAAAAAGTATGCAACATATGGGAAACTTCTTTATTATTGGATTTTCAGAAAATTTTATTCTTCATAAAAGTTGGTGCTTGCCCTAAAACAGTAAACGAGTATTTCAAATTTTACGTACTGCTTTTAGTGCGGACGCAAATGTAATTTTTCCGAAATCGCGTCAAGAGTAAAGTACCTTAATTTATAAAGATACAGCAAAATCTTATATGGAAAAGTTCTTCCAAATTAAAAAAGTAATCTAAATATGAAATTTGAGTTAAGTAC
>MU184018.1:0-14922 GCA_016904865.1 Pissodes strobi
AATCAAACGCCTTCTCGTAGTCTACGAATACAAGTATTAGAGGCTTATTATATTCTATACATTTTTGAATAAGTAGTTTTATCATTAACAGGTGGTCGTTTGTACCAAAACCAGATCTGAATCATGCCTGCTCTCTCGGTTGGTACCTTTCAAATTTTGTCGTAAGACGTTTGGTCAATATTTTCGCGAATAATTTAAACACGTGGCTAAGAAGACTGATAGGTCTATAGTTTGAGAGGTTAGCAGTATCTCCTTTCTTATGTAGCAAATCTATAGTAGGATTATTCCATGCTGAAGGGATAACTCCCTCTGTCAGGCACTTATTAAACAGAACATTAAGAGCTCTGATGACTAGCTCGCCTCCTTCCTTTATAGCCTCTATTACGATATTGTCGTCTCCAGGAGATTTGCTATTTTTCATGTCGGACAGGGCTGCCCTTAATTCATCCTCCGTAATTTCCGGAATCTCCTCTGATCCCTGGTTTATGATATTGGGAATTTGTGGTCTTTCTTCGAGGTCATCATCGCACCGGTAAAGTTGTTCATAGAATTCTTCAGTGATTTGCAGAAATTGGTCTCTGTTTGTAGTTTCAACTCTATTGTGATCTCTTAATTTATGAATGCCCGCGCTTCCTATTTTTACCTATTGTCTCATTACTTTAAGACTTTTATTTTCTTCTATTACCTGTTTTATAAGGTTTGTGTTATACTGCCTTATATAATTTTTACTGATTTTGATATCTGTTTGCTGATATCTCTATACTCTGTGGTTCTGTCTGTCATTTCCCTACGTTTCTTCATGAGATCCTTGGTAGAGCTGCTCAACTTATCCGCCTTGGTTTTCTGCCTTACCTGACATTCACGCATTGCTTCTTGTAGTATGTGTATTATTGTGTATCACTTTTTCATTGAGGCTTTCTATCGTTAGACATTCTAGGTTTGTCAAGTTTTCCTCTATTTTTAGGTTTTCTGCAGTGGTGTCCATTTCCTTGTGTTTTCTTTATTTCTGACTAGGTTTGTTCTTTCCTGGTCAATGTCTATCATTACCTTGGCTCTTAATATTCGATGATCACTTCCAACCGATACTCTATTTAATGCCTCTACATCGTGTACTACTCTCATTGTATCTGCTATGATATAGTCTATTTCATTTCTAGTTCGACCATCGGGGCTTTGCCAGGTCCACTTTTTATTTGAGTTCTTTTTAAAATATGTGTTCATTGCATATAAACCATTTTGAAGAAGAAACTATGAAAGTAGTTTACTACCCCTTTCATTTCTTTGGCCATACCCAAAATTTCCGATAGGAGTTTCTGCTTGATCTTCTCTGCAGCCTAGTTTTGCATATAAATCTCCAATCAAGAGTGTAAACTGGGTTTTGCTGTAGTTTAGGGCCTTTGTAACGTCTTCGTAAAAGCTTTCCACCTCTTCGTCAGGATATTCTGTGGTTGGAGCATATACTTGGATTATTTTTATTTTATATCTTTTGTTTATCTGAAGAACCAAAAACGCTATACGTGCACTGATGCTGCCTATATCGACGATGTTATCAACCAACCTTTTGAGTACCAGAAAACCTACGCCCCGCATGGAATTCTCAGCTTCGCCTGTGTGATAGAACATAATTCCCGATTTCAGGTTCATGTGGTGTTCACCTTTCCTTCTTACTTCACTTAGACCAATGATGTCCCATTTTATGTGTAAGAGTTCTTCTTCCAGCTCAACTACTTTTTCATCCGATGATAATGTTCGTATATTATAGGTGGCAACATGCAATTGTCGTCCTCGATGGTAGCCTGATCTAACCTGGGGATTCTTAGCACCCTCTGTCCGTTGCCTTCTTCGGTTGCTACCGTAACGTATGATCTTCGGACTGCCAGGAACTGAGGGCCTCTGCCTAGATGTGTTCATCATACAAAGGGGTAAATGGCATTAAAACGCCACGCTTGCCAGGCGTGTAGGCGAGTTTTAGCTCAGCCGCCCATTCTGGGTCAGACGCCACACCTGCTTGCTTTTATACTATCCCTAAAAGCTGGGCTGCCACTTTCGCCGGATCGTCCTCCTTCTCCGCCTTCACCGCCGTTGTGGTCTTCATGCGTAACCCTGGACAAGAGGCCCTCACAGGGTGCTATCAGCCGGAGCCAGCTGAACTCGGGTTTTTTAGCGAGGTGTTACTCCTCGATTCCTACACACTTCCCCACCTCTTGCATGGTAGGACCCCAGGCTTGGGACTGGCATAGCGGTGTTATTCAGTATACCTTTTATATCTTTTTTCCACTTGAAGCCTACACTTTTGATCCATCTTCTAAAGGGGTCGATGGAAAACTCAAAATATTACATTTTTCCCCTGAACTTTTGTCTTATTGTTGCCAATGTTACATATATTCTTTTCTGGCATACAACAAATTGTGTCCCGAATTATATTTTTCAACAATTTTGTAATTTTGGTTTTTGCAATCTTTCATACTGAAAGCGTCATCCTGGTCTGATTTTATCTCATTATTCTTTATATTTGCGATCGTTCTTGGGCTCCATTTTACTGCACCTGCGGCTGCCTGTATAATATCCTCAATTTAAAATGCGATTCCATTACGGACTTGTTTCTTTTCCAGTTGAAAAAAAGCCAGTATATTTAAAATTATCAGCTGCGATTATTCATTATATCTATTATATCTTTTTCTCGGCATTACTTAAAATTTTTTGAAATAACTTCCGACAACAAGTTGAGCAACCAATGTCTTTGATTGACAGTAACGGATACTTTACATAACCAAGTATATAAACAATGAATAGTCATCACCAATTTTTGCCAAAAGTTTGTCGTCACCGCCGGCGCCGGCGCCGCGCCGTTAGGATTATACTAAACAAAGATAAACAAAAATGACGTAATTACAAATGGGTATAATTCGGACTCAAGTTACTATTTATTTAGAAAATGTTGAAACCTAAAATACTTATTTTTCATGATTATGACTAGTGTTTACAACTCACATTAACCCTTTCGCAGCCAAAAAAATATAGTAAGTCTTCAGAATTTATGTTTTCAAAAATATTTATTATAATTATGCCTAACCAGATAATTAAAAGAAAAATAAAAAAGGTTAAACAAGATAAAAAGGTGAGAATTATATTTCCCACTGCTTGGCGCCCTTTCAATATTTAAACCTATTTTAAAATAATGTAATGATTTTTTTTTTGATAAATGCATTTTATTTTGTATCTTAGCCTACATGAAAATAAATCTTCACCTATTGATTTTTTATGCAATTTTTGGAAACAAAAAGGGATACATATGGGAACTTTATATTGCGAACATGTGTACGGGGTTCTTTTTTCGTTAGCTTTGGTGCTACACATGCGGCATCTTCTGTTCCCTTTTCTGAAAAGTGCGATCCTCTAGAAATAAGTCTTACTTCCTCAGGTACCATACGCTTATTTGCAAGGAAATGTACAGGCCTCCCTCTCTTCTTTCTACTGCTAAACCGAGCGGGTGTGTTTTTTTGATCAAAATTATCGACCGCTCCCATATATTTGTTATATACATCTACCACTTTTGGACAGTATACTTTTTTTCCGGCTTTGCTTTTCTTGTTAACTGTACTAATATCCCTGGGAGAAACACCTGTTATTAAAAATGTCACAGGCTTGCTATCTTGCCATTTCACAGCAGACAACGGTTTTGACACTCTATAAATGTTAACTCTCCACACCCTAGTTTCTCATTTGCCTTCATCATCTCTGAAAGATGGGCTCGAACTTTGCTTACCGTGCTCACTGCGAAAATATTTTTCTCATACAATTTAGAACCATACGTTCTCCGAGTGAACCCTGAGGATTGGTAGGGTTTGTTTCTTTCCAGAGTATATCTCAAATTTGCGTACACAGCCTGTTTTGGAGTTTGCTAGACACCATACTTTATAGCCTCTTTTTTTGGAGTTCATAGGCATATACTGCTTAAAACTGCTTCTACCATTGAAAGGGATCAGTCTACCGCCAAGAAAGAGGAAGTTTTTATTTAGAGCATCTATCAAAGGTCTAAGCTTATGCAATTTATCATAACTAGGAATCCCCTTCCCAAGGCATTGCACAATATCATTGCAATGAAGGATCTCAGTAATTTTTTTAACACGTTTTGTACTGAAACCATCAGACACCACTTTGTAGACCCGGAGTGGATCACTATTCCAGTAATTGTCTAACCTAGGAAGTTGGTGAATTCCCATCAAAATTATACATCCAATATACAATATACGCTTTTGGTTCCTCAAGTCCATTTTAATACTGATTTTTGTTCAGCGTATATATTAGTTTGATTTGCTCAACAATTTGTTTCAATAAATTTTCATCAAAATGTTTTTCAAAATAAGATATTTGTTTGCTCGTATCTGAGAAAAGTAATATACAGATTTTCAAAACAAACTGAATTTTCTGTCCAATTCCAGTTTTTCTGAGCTTGTTTATTCTTACGGGTAATTGGCCCATGACTATGCTGTTCCACGTCGATGCTCTTATTTTCAAAAAAAAAATACTGTACTACGTTTGAATGCAAAAAAAAAGAGAGGGAAAACATACCAATATTTGTATCAGATGCAGACACAGTGCTGATGTCTTCCTCTACTCTTTCATACACGTCATAATCTGCAGTGACCGGTGAGTTTGAAAAAATACTGCTACTCTCTTTGGGACCATTTTTAGGCAGAAAGACTTAGAGGCATCTGTTCTATAACTAAACATCTTAGTTCCTCTTCTGTCTCAGAATCCGCTTCCTCCTCAAATAAAAATTCATTTTCTGGTAAGCTATAAAAGTAATCAAGGGCTTCCTGTGCTTGGGATGGATCATTTAAATCCCATTTTTTGCTATCCATCTATAATAAATATAAAAAAAAATGAATTCCAAAAAATAAAAAGACCAGTCAATTTACTGGAGAAAATGAAACACTTAATTATCTTCTGTTTGCTTAAATCTTTAAAAGGGCACTATTATGACTCCTGTAGGTATCATGCTAAAAATCAAGCAGATCGGAAATTGAATAGATTAGACTTTGATAGGCTTTTGGTCAATGCATGAGGCAAGCATGGCAGCAACCCTTAAAAATGTGTTGTCAGACTTTAGATCCATGGGTAGTAATGTCACCAAGGCGAGGAATTTTTATAAGAGTGTCTTCTCTGATCTCGAGGTCTCTTGACGAAACGAGATAATCAATTTCTTTAGGGAACAAGGCAAACTATTTCTAAATTCCAAATCAGCAATTCTTTATTTGCGCTTACTTTGATAATAACTCAGTTAATGGGTGGAATAATATGTGATTATCAATACCTGAGGATATAATTTTAGAAATAAAATACACTACACGCTACATGTTTACATTGTACAATGACAAAAATAATGGTTTACAGGTGTGGCATTGGCATATTACTTCTTTATTGACGCTGTAAGTTTTAAGTCCGCTAATAAGGATAACTACCGTGCCAATTAGGGCCATTTGATGCGAATTCCTACATTAATGCTAATTTATACTTATCTGAATAGAAATAGAGTGTTGCATATTAGATAGAACAGATTTAAAAAATGCATGCCAGAGTAAAAGATCATCGAGATGTTGCATGTAGATTTGATGCTTTATTATTTTATGTGAAAATGCCGCCGCAAAAAGATTCAATATTCCCTTATACGTGGGCTAGCCATGCTATTGTTCTAACAAATCTTAAAATATGCATGGTGTCCCGTTTAGAAAAATCGAACAATTTTCTTAAAAAATGGGTTTTTGATAAATGTTGTATTATGCTATGATTGGACGAAAAGGTTATACGTAGATGTATTGCCTTAAGGAACGATCTATACTATACTATACCGCGATATACACCATAGTATATAACTAATATAACGGAATACCTGAAAAATCATATTTTGTCCTTAATATTGTAGAAAGAGGAATTGGGCGCTTCCCAGATGCGTGCTGCTGAGTATAATTATTAGCTGCATTCCTCTTTGATCTTGCAGGTTGCGTAGCTTAGATGGAATAATGACTCGCTTATTTTAAAACAAACTGTATGTATATTGGTCTCCAGGTTTGATATACAGGAAGGAATGCACTTAGAATGACAACTATGTTTGAATACAATTTACTAGAAGAGCGTAAAACGCATGACCATTCGATGAGGACTGATCGGACTCGACCTATTTGGTTCCCTTGAAACAATTTGAGGTTCCCTTGAAAGTACTGTACGTTAGATTTTATGAGCGTTGATTCGTTTAATTTATACTGGTATGATTTAATTAGGTTTCACTTTGATTTATGGTTCACCATACTTTTTACTTTACTTTTCGCTGACGTAACTTTAGAGGCGTTTGAGCTTGTTTCCTGGACAGCGTTTGCCTTAATTAAAAGGTACTACTCAATCAGATGATCAAGCTCGCAAGGTTTGAACTTGGTTACCAGAGAAGCGTTTGCCTTAATTAAAAGGTACTACTTAACCAGATGATCAAGATCGGAGGGTTTGAACTTGTTACCAGAGAAGCATTTGCCTTAATTAAAAGGTACTATTTAACCAGAGTTAAGTTAGTTAAGTTATCGTTTACTTGATTTGCACGTTCTTTTATACTAAACTTTGTTGAATGTTTACTGATTGTTTTTAAAACATGTTTAGATAGTAATTACAATATTTTATTATTCAATGTCGAGTATCAAGTTCAAACTTTAGACTGAGTGTTCTTTTTTTAGTGAATACGACTTCTAGTTTACAATATCTCGTTAACTAAAAACGATAGAGGATCGCAGCTTGCTTTAGTTTTCTAAGACGTACCTAGCGGCTTTGGAAAATGCGATTTTTTCAAACCTATAAACTGATATTTTTAAATTGAACTACAGGTGTTTTAAAGATGAACTTTTGCGATTTTTCGATAATGTTTGTGGGATCCTTTTATAAACAATAACAATGTTTAACCCAACGAGTCCGTTTATTTAGCTTATCAAAAATATAGTTGGATTACTTTTTACTCAGCAGGCAGGAACGTTAGACTGGCCAGGGCAGTTTAATTACTGGGAGCGACGCCCCCGCCCCCGATATGCCACGGGATGTGGCCCATCAAATCCCATCGTCCTTCTTCAGTCTTGAGAACACCGAAGTACAAAGCCTGGAGCTGATCACTGGGAAACCCCCCATTCACAACCCTTTTAGACTCGGGACTACCAAAGGAATAAGTTGGAAGCGGCCCTAGGTGGTAGATATGATGCACAAGCCTATTCGCTTCTTCCACTGAATGACCACCTCACCAGAACTGGGAAGTGCTAAGTGTTTTTTTTAATCACGTTCCCCTTTCGCGGTGGAGATCCCGGGTTCTACAGTAGGAATATTGTCAAAGAGGATTTTGGGCGCTTACCATTACGTGTCACAGAGTATATTTGCTTGCGACGATCCTCTTTGCTCCTTCAGGTTACGTAGCTCAGATGGTGATGTATAGAATAATGACTCGCTAACTTCGAAACAAATGTACATACGTATATTGATACCCAGGTTTAGTATAAATTAAAGTATGTACCTATGTTGATAACCATGTTTGAATATAATTTACCAGAATGGCGTGAAGCGCATGACCATTCGTTAAAGATTGACTGGACTCGACCTATTTGGTTCCCTTGAAAGTACTTTTAGTTTATATTAGATTTTAAGAGAGTTAATTAGTTTAATTTATATTGGTATGCTTGATTTAGTTTCACTTTGATTTAGGTTTACTTTACTTTTTACTTTTTCACTGACGTAACTTTAGGGAGGTTTGAACCTGTTACCAGAAAGTGATTGCCTTTGAGGTACAACTAACTGGATGACGAAGTTGTCTTTTACTAGGTTTGCAAGTTCGTTTATATTTAATGGTTCTATTAAGTCTGTTTGTAATTTCCGTGGATATTTAAAGGTTCGAGATGGAAATTTATGGAAAACTTCGTTGTTTGGATTTTTATTGGCTCTGATAAGTTTGTAGTGATATTATTAATTTTCGTTGAATATTTGTTTTGGTTAATTATTATGTCACAATTACTTTGAAGAATGTAACAACCTTCGAGTTTTTCTGTCAAGAATTGTAAGCAATTCTCATACAGCATTTTAACATCCTTTGAACAAAATAAAAGTGAATTCTTTTTTGTCAAGGTGTGAATTTGAAAATTATTTACTATGGTTGCATAGAGGCAGTTATTTTTGCCGAGATCGCAGTTGTTCAAAGAAAGATCCGAGCAAATCCATTCTTCCCTAAATCTTTTGACAACTCCCCCCCCCCTCCCCACCCGCCCTGGAATATTAAAATAACGCTTAGTATAAAAGTCAATTTAAAATTCAGTGAAACATGCATAATTGAAAGATCTTTCAGTAACCTCTGACGTGTAAAAACCTGGTTGAGATCAACCATGTCTGTAGAAAGACTGCTCTCTGGTCTCTGTACGCTTAGCGTTCACAGAGAATTTGTGAATAATAATAAAGACAACAGTTATTGAAAACGTAATAAATTTTCACAATAGAGAAATCTGCTATTACTTTTATCCGATTAAGAAAATATAGGTATGTACAGGGTGGCTCGAATTCGTGTCTATGTATGGGAACTCGAACACTGTAAGAGATACAGTGTCGGTCAAATTAAAGCAAAATTGCGTATTTAGGTGCCTAGCAATATGCCGTTTAGAAAGTTTTAAGATTCCGAGTATTTCCGGAGATATGCGAAAAAAAAACGAAATTTTGAAAATTCGTTTTATTTTTTTCCTGGGCTTATTTAAAAAAGGATTTCAAATTGAATTGCACTTTTGCATTGCCCCTTTTTCCGCTCTATCTAATGATGGTATCCAGTTTGAAATCGGACGTTTAGTCTTCAAGGGATCATCATCAACTTTCTTTTTTAAATACAAACTTTCATTTGTTTTATCGTTTTTCAGATGGTATTGGCGTTATTAATATGACTGTGTTTTTATTTTTTTTATTTTTTTTTTTATTTCTTTAAATTTTTATTATTATTTTTTAATTATATATTTTGCTTTGGCGTAATTTTAAATAATTTAAGGTAGGTACTTACATTTGAATTTTTCATATTCTATAAAAATATTTTATTTTGTTTTTTGTATTAAGTGGAAAATTAGAGCGTATTAAAAATAAAAAATAGTAAAATTATTTCTTAGGAGAATATGGCCATGAACTATTACTCAAACAAGTTGCTTACTGCAAAGATAAAATATTTCCAACTATTAACCAATTAAAAAATGTATTTAATAGATAACATCAACAATTTATAATCATACTACGTGATACTATAGGAACTTTGATGGAAAAACACCTATTGGAATTTTGCTTATAAATAAAATGCACTAAGCAACTTGTTTGAGTAATAGTTCATGGCCATATTCCCGTAAAAAAAAATATTTTTAATTTTTAATACGAGCTCCCATTTTCCACTTAATGCAAAAAACAAATAAAATATTTTTATAGAAAATGAAAATTTCAAAAGTACCAATCTTAAATTATTTTAAATCACGCAAAGGCAAAATATATAAAATAAAAATAATAAAAAAATAATAAAAATAAATCAGTATACAGGAAAAACAAAAAGTAATTTTTTTTCAATGATCACCTCATATATGAACTAATTTTTCGATTCCTCGTAAAATTCTAAGCATATTTTATGTATGATGTTATACCTCTAGAGTTAGTAGTTTCACAGTTATAAACAGTTGAAAATCGGTACTTTGGCTACTTTTCACCTTGGTAGCAAGAAGATCATTAGAGATGGCGTAAAATTAATTCCACATTCCTATCTTAACTTTTCAAGTGCTATATCGTGGGTACCAAAATTGCGTGTATCGTGGGTACCAAATTTGCTACCTACGTAGGTACCATCAGTTAGCACCATCAAATAGTTCTTGGAAAGTTAAGACAGGAATGTGAAATTCATTTTCATTTACCATTTTTAATGACCTTCTTGCTACCAAGGTGAAAAGTAGCCAAAGTATCGTTATTCAACCGTTTATAGCTGTGAAACTACTAACTCTAGAGGTATAATATCATACTTAAAATATGCTTAGAATTTTACGAGGAATCGAAAAATAAATTCATATATAGGGTGATCCATTGAAAAAAATCAACTTTTTGTTTTTCCCTGTATACTGATCATTTTTCCAATATTTTTTATACCCAGAAAAAAAGTATTTTTCAGTACCTACATAACCATACTTTTAATTTTTTTGGGACACTTAAAAAAAAAGTTAAACGGGGGCGACATTATAGGGGATCACCCTGTACATAGTATATTTTTAGGGTAGATATATTTCCAATACAAAATTTAAGTCAAAGTTACGCCACAGTCAAGTTTAAGTTAAAATCTACCAAACCGAAACCTTATAAATACGTATTTTTGACTATAAAAATATTTAAGTTTCAATCTATATTTACTTTGCCCCAAAGGAGGATCAATGAGGGGGGCTACAGGGGCTATAGCCCCCCCCCCCCCCTATAAGCTCTCAAAAGTTTCTGCAATATTTGTATACAAATAATACCATTTTTAAATTCAATTAAATCTAACCTAAGAAAAAGAAGAATAGTTAGCGATTGCAGATTCGATTCTTATATTATATCATCAAAAGCGAGGTCCAGTTCCAGTTTCTACTTTTTTTACGTTTCATTGACTTGGGAAATTTGTCAATAATGCTTGGCAAAATCCGCTTCGTCCGCTCATGGAAGGCGTGTTTTTCTAACGATTTTAACGACTTTTGGGTAACAATTGAGCGTGGCAAAATTTTGGGGAAAATTTTTCACCTTCATCGAGTTAGCCTCCGGCGAGCTTTTCCAGTGCTCCTATTTGCCCCCCCCCCTGGACTTTAACCTGCCGGCGCCTATGTAGGTAAACTATCCAGGTACCTACACAATCCTGATACAAATAATGTTTCAATCACAGCCTAAATGTTTTTTGAGTTGATTCTTGTAACTCTCAACAGATGAATCAAATATATTAATTTGTTTGTTTGCAGATAAAACACTATTAGCAGATCTTACTAACCGAGTTACTATTTTATTTACTATTTATTTTTTCCATTTCTTCCCGAATCTGCTCTTGGGACGCTAACATACGCAAAATTACCTCATTGAGGGTCTCATTCTGCTTTAAAATGCCCTCAAACCTGCTATCTTCGACATTGAAGCCTCTTGATCGACAGCAGATGTTGGACAACACAACTCGTTGTATCCAACGACCTTTCTGCCAGCACTCGAACTGCACAGGCCCCATGATAACACGCATTGCAATAGATGCACTTTATCTCAGCTTTAGTATCTCTTTTACAGGATTTACAAACACCGCTTTTATCAACAACATCATTAGGCGCCATGTTTACCTATCCTTTTATCACCGTGATATTCAACGGTTAAATACCTTACAAATATTTGCCTATTCTCTCCACTTAGAGCCACTTGCTCTGGCTCCAGGGTGTAAACAGCACAAGTGCTAGTTTAGTGACCCTAACGAAGCTGAAAAACCTAAAGGAAACTAGAAAAACGGTCGACGTTTTGAGGAACAAATCTGCCCCCGTTGTCAAGAACGAACAAATCTAAAAATTAAAATGCTTAGTAAATACAATAAAACAATGAAAACCTCTTGCAGATTGTCAAGCTTTAAATTGACTATATGTATATCTACTATACCTACGATTAGCCGAGCATAGGTCCACGAAACCTATCGATAATATTTTTCTTTTATTCAAAAATCAGAATGATCCTTCATTCTTAACCTGATATATTTACAATTGTTTTCCACTATCACACTTTGATATCTACAATAAATACATTAACTCATTAACATATGAAATATCGCTTCTTCAATAAAAGACAAAACCAATATTTTGCTATTTCGTTTTTGTGTTATTTCCAATTTTATTGTCACCCCGCATAACAATTGTCACAATTTTACACACGGTTTTCTTACCATAAAAGAGCACCTGGCCCATTAAAGCAATGACAAAATAATTGCCTGCATGCACAAGCATGATTGAATGCAGAACACACCATTTGGAGGCCAGAATTCCGAAAGCACACTCCACCACGCGTCTGGCCCTGAAATGTATGTACTTGTAGATCCCCTTTTCACGAAATAGGGATTTGGATCGATATGGTCGCAACAAATTCCTTGACAGACCAGAAGCCTCATCTCCAAGAAAGACGTGGGGAATTGCAGAATCTTCTGCAGAGTCATCTGAATAGGGTAGATGCTGATCAAAAGGCAAATCCAACTGATTTGCTATCAGTCTCTTCCGAACAGTTTCACTTTTTGAATACGGAAGAGTCTCCTTCCCGCCCACATGCATCAATGACTAAGGCTATACAATAGTAATTGGCGTCAGCCACAGCCATCAAAACAATTGAAAAGAACTTCTTGAAGTTGAAAAATCAGATGCACTTTTGGGTGGACACTTTACTCGAACGTGCGTCCCGTCGACAGCTCCAATACAATTTGGAAAATTCGTAGACTCGTAGATTTTCGTGGCTTTTTTCAACCACATTTGTTTGCTTGGTGTAGGCATTTCTTGAAGTTGTACAATATTCCATATTACCTGACATGTTTCCTTCACTATTAATGGGGTGGTTTTTAGATATGTGGAAATCAAACTCAAGATCTCCAAAGGTAATTCCTGAGGCTAAATACCTGAAAAAAAAATTAACAAGACCCATTATATTGATCAAAAATATGAAAAAATACTAAAATAAGTGTGTTTCCTTTTTCAAAAGGTTTCTTTGTTTTAGGCAAGAAGCTGATCAAAAAGTGGAAGACGATAAGAGACAATTTTGTCAAGGACCATGAATTAGTTAATGTTACAGAAACAGGGAAGCCAGCCAAAAAGAAGAAGAGCTATATGTACATTATGACCAGCTGAAATTCCTGCTAGCTCACGTAAGAGGCAGTGAAAGCACAGAGGTTGGGCCTCCAACAGAAAGTGAAGTTGACATCGAAGAACCAAAGGATACACAGAATCAGACTACTATTGGGGATGCAGGGAAGGACAAAGATTTTACTCAAATATTTCCATATACTTCCGCAGAGAATTCTACTTCAACAGTGGCGGGTCTTAAAAAAACGAAATCTGCTAACCAACATGCCCGAGTTTGCAAGAAAGCGACTACTGAAAGTCCTGCGGTTTTAGCAGCTAAAGATGTAACGTCAATTTTGTCGGAAAGTCTCTCATTTCAAAAGGAAGAACGAGAAAAAGACATATATGATCATAGAGCTTTCCTCTTGACTTTCACGCCAATTTTGAATAATTTACCCCATCATACAGCAATGCAGGCAAGAATACAAATCACGCAATTGAGTCAGATTTATTCGCAATCAACTGAGTAACTCTATAGGCTCCAGGGGGAAGCACATAAAGTTCCACTTCTAACCAGTCCGAGAATTTAACCCTTGTCCCACTTACACCGGCAAGCAGCGTAAACGATTCTTCACAGGATTTTAACATTTCAGATTATATTAATTTGAACCAAATATTCTTAGGATCATTACACTGTAATAGATTTTTTGTATAAATAAGTCGCTTTTCAATTTGTTTCATTATTTACTTCAATATATTGTCACTTTTTGCAAGCACCATGAATGTGCATATTTATAGTTTTACAAAAAGTCACATTATATAAAAGTAACATTTTACTTGGTGAAAGTGGTATTCAAATTTGTGCTTTTGGCACAACAAAATATATGTTTCTTTCGCAAACTAAATATTGCTAAACTTACTTTTTTGATTTGCCAAACGCGAGACGATAGACAGAGAGCCATTTTTAATGTCATTTTTTAAAATAAATGGGGACTTTGGTATCTATTTTCCTACTTACAACATTTTCTTCATAGTCTTCGTTTCCCATTTACATGGTGTTAAATCTTTTAAATTAAAAGGTATAGTCCGGCACTGTGTAAGATATTTTTTTATTTTGTATGTATGTTGTATTGTACGTTATTTCAAAGACCTCATTTATAGTGCGCCAAGCGAGTGAACCTTAACAACGACTGAAGGGGGTAGAGGACTAGCACGTAAAAAATCTTGCCTTCCCATAGGCGCACGAGGTTATTCTTACCATATTATGATTGATAATATTGATTAGTTTAAGACGTTAAAATTAATTACAGTTTTTTTTATATTACAGTTTTATAGTACAAAATATGTCATATAATAATATCTCATTTTTATAATAAGGATAGTATTCTATGATATTATTTGTTGTATGTATTACATAAATATGTTGTAGTAATAAGTAGAGTTCGTTTCCCGAAGGTTTTGTATTGACGTCATTGATGACGTCGCTTAATTTGAAAAAAAAAACGGTTTATCGTAGCTAATTTTTGTATTAAAAGTTAGGCAATATTGAAGCAAGTATGTTCCAAAACGCTCTTTATAGAACGTTCGGAATTGTTTTGCAATAAAAATTTTAATTTAGAGAGTTCAGTTAAGAGAGTTATCCGAAATATATAAAAATTAGTTAACCGCGTATAATAATCACCAAATGCAAGAAAAATATAAGAAAGGTTAAAAATCTTCAAAGATATCATCAAATTAAGA
The DNA here is from genome assembly GCA_016904865.1 of Pissodes strobi. Lineage (NCBI taxonomy): Eukaryota > Metazoa > Arthropoda > Insecta > Coleoptera > Curculionidae > Pissodes > Pissodes strobi. The sequence continues at coordinate 14,571 of MU184018.1, forward strand.
GTCTGATGATATATAGGTTGTGTCGATTTTGCAAATTTCCTTTTTTTCGCTAGAAAAGGGGTGTCCTATAGAGTAGCTTAAGCCAAAAAAAATCGGAGGATTCGCCACATTTGAGCCGAAAAAATATCCGCGTTTTGAGCCTAAATTGTCCTAGAAGGGCAAACTTCCACTACCACTTTCCCAGGTGTAACGTGAAAATATTGAAATTGTAACGTGAAAATAATGAAATTTTAGTAACCGACACCGGGGGCCTGGCACAGTGTTTCCAAAAGTTGCACATTTTCTTATGGAGAATAATAGTGTTGTTTACTATTTAAGTATATTTAATATTCCACTTCACGCATAACCCTCC
>MU184018.1:29729-48225 GCA_016904865.1 Pissodes strobi
TAGTCGTCGATTCAACTTTCGCTTACTTTCACTTATTCTCAACTTATATAAGTCATTTAAAGCGGTTTCGATACGTTATAATCAATTTCAATAGATTTGGTTAGTTTGGGTTAACCGTCGATTCAACTTTTGATTAATTTCACTTTGTCTCAACTTATTTTAATCATTTGAATCGGTTCTGATACGTTATAATCAATTTTAATGGATTTGGTTAATTTGGGTTAGTCATCCAAACAACTTTCGTCTAGTTTCCTTTAATCTCAACTTATTTTAGTTATTTGAACCGGTTCCCATACGTTATAATCAATTTTAATAGATTTGGTGTCAGATATTCTCAACTTATGCTAGTCATATAAAGCGGTTCCCATACGTTATAATGATTTTATTACATTTGGTTAGTTTCGGTTAGTCGTCGATTGAACTTCCGGTTAGTTTCACACAGTCTCAACTTATTTTAATCATTTGAACCTTCCGTTACGTTATATTCAATTTTAATAGATTTGATTAGTTTGGGTTAGTTGTCCAATCAACTTTCGGTTAGCTTCACTTATTCTCAACTTATTTTAGCCATTTGAAGCAGTTCCGATACGTTATAATCAATTTTAATAGATTTGGTTAGTTTGGGTTAGTGTTCAATTAACTTTCGGTTAGTTTCACTTATTCTCAACTTATTTTAGCCATTTGAAACGGTTACAATACCAACGTCATTATCAATTCTAATAGATGTGGTTAGTTTGGGTTAGTCGTCGATTCAACTTTCGCTTACTTTCACTTATTCTCAACTTATTTTAGTCATTTAAAGCGGTTCCGATACGTTATAATCAATTTCAATAGATTTGGTTAGTTTGGGTTAACCGTTGATTCAATTTTAATGGATTTGGTTAATTTGGGTTAGTCATCCAAACAACTTTCGTCTAGTTTCCTTTAATCTCAACTTATTTTAGTTATTTGAACCGGTTCCCATACGTTATAATCAATTTTAATAGATTTGGTTAGTTTGAGTTTGTCGTCGAATCAACTTTGGGTTAGTTTCACAGTGCCAAAATATATTTAATATTTACAAAGCATTCCATTATCGTTATATAATATGTACTTATTAAAAAAAAATCTGACACCTAGACGATTTTTCCGGTCTTGTCGCCTCCTTCACCTAATTTTATTAACATATCTATTCACTAATCCGACTATAGATTTTTCCTATTTGCCTTTGTATTTTTCATTGCTTCGTATATATTTCCACCGAAGTCCGAATAAAATTTCTATTTTAAAAGAAATAAAATTAAGGATTTTCACAAATCCGACTCTGTTCTGAACACTCTGCCCACATACGAACGACTGATTAAACTAAAACGCTCCACATGCTGCCAACAATCTGCGGATTTTCGGCGGCTGGCACAAAATATTTGCGGGAGTGGAGCTACTAGTTTACATATACTTTGATACTAGCTGCAAAACAGCCGCGTTTCAACTGCCCATGTAGAATGAGTCCAGCGTTTCGGTCGCTGTTTACCAATCGCGTTTTGACAGTCAGGTGTAGTTTTGAGAAATTTGGTGCGGTTGCTAGTGGCAAAACAGTCGCGTTTTAACTGCCTGTGTAGAATCGGCCTTAACGCATCTTACACATAGTGAATAGTACGTTCAAGTATTAGAACCAAGGCGTATTGAGGGTGCGTTCAGTAAATAGATGAATAACTTTCTACTCTATAGACATCATATAACAGTTAACAAAGCAAGGGAAAGCAAGGTTTAAATTAACCAACATTCAAACAAATTCATGACATTATTTTACAGAATACGTTATTACATTTTGTTCATTTGATAGAATTTGAACAAGAAAAGAGCTGTATAATTTTAAATGCTTGGGCATCTAAAATTCCGCTCTTGCAAACGTCTGGCTCTTTTTTACCATATTTCAAAGTTTCTAATAGGAGATGGCTACGTTTTTGTTCCTTTGCTCTTCATACGGAAAAGTTCAAATAAGGCTGGACGTACTATAATAATTAACGCCACCAGCTAAAACCTACAAGCGTCATTTTTCTTTCTTCGATTGTTTCTTCTAATTAGCCAGCAGCCGACTGCGATCTGCTTCGATCGTCGTCATCTAGAAACTCATAATTCCCGACTATTGCCGATCTGAATGGCGCAAAAAATCGAAATAAATCGAACAAATTGCCTGCGAAAAAACAGTCGAAGGTAGTTACTGCAGCCAATAAGCGTGGAGCAAATGTCCTGTTTATATTTTATTACTAGCTGGTAAAGATAAATATAAATTCCTAGGAATTCTATAAGGCCTATATTGGTAGCTAATTAGCGGATACTCTGTTCTTAAGAGTCTATAATTATTGTAGCAAAAAAGACGGGTAGATTGACTTTGGCTTTTTTGTTTGCTGGGTGTAATTGGGTACATATTATATGGGTGGTAAAATTTGCGTTTCTTTATTTGGAGAGATAATTTATTATTTTAGTTTCCTTATGATATATTAGGTAAAGAAGTGATGATTTTTGAAGTATGGTGATTTTCTGCGAAAATGTAGGCGAGCTCTTTACCTAGTCTAGTTTTTTATTCATATTTTTTCTGTTAATTATATTTTCACTAATAAATTGCTTGAAGTACTACCGGAAATATTTCCGGGAGCATAAATTTTAAAAAAAATTCATGCTCGAGGAGATATTTCCGGTTATTAATTCAAGAACGTGGGAGATTTGGTAAGAAAAAATCACACCAAAATAATATAAAAAGTTATGGTATGACATTTTCCTTTAGAAAACCCAGCAGGAAACTAAAACTACCAGGTAGGCTTTGTGCCTGCAAACAGGTAAATTATGTGTCATTGACTCAGTGCAATTTCACATGTTTTGCTTTAGTTTTGTGGCATTTTTGTAGAATGTCCCGTTTCGGGAAAGAAAGTGTGAAAATTATAAGACAAGGAGTTCAGAATTTAACACCATATAATACTAAAAGGAATAAGGCAAGTGTACCTACAGAAATAGTTCATAGAATTTTGTAACGAAAAATTTTACGAAAAATTTAAAATTTAACTATTGAACATATATTGCAAGAGTATGCAATTAATATGAATATGAAGAAATGGAGCAGATTATAAGGAAAGCGTCATTAAATTGATGTAGAATCTTATCGCCAAACAATTGCAAGAAATGGTGTTCACCAATTTTCAGATTAAATTTTCCGATATTGAATTTGTAGAAGCTAGATCTGCACGTGATGCTAAGCATCGGCAATTACCAACGGATCCTTATGAGAGAAGATCAAGTTCTGCAGCATTATCTAATGAAGATTATAACAGCATTCTTAAGATGTTGGACGAGGACACGCCGGAGGGTCTTCAACGCAAGTTTTTCCACGTTTCTGCCTGAGAACTGGCCTGGCGAGGTGGGAAAGGATGTTTAGCTAGTGTAAAATACGTTGTGGAGGAAAAAGATAGAAAAGGAAGATTTAGAGGTCGCATAGAATATAATCCAGTTTTCCCAAAGACTACCCAAGGAGGATCCAAGAAATTGAGAGACAGCAAATGGCTGATTACTAATTTTTCCAAATCTGAGGTATGCCCTGTTCGTCTTTTTCAAAAATTAATCCAAAAAGAGGTGATACTGTCATAGCTGACAGATTTTTTTTAACTGCAAATCCAAACTGGAAGCATCCACAGTCAAAGGGGTGTATAAAAAAAATGCCCTATCGGAAAAAATACAATTTCTATGTGGTTAGAATCTGCGGCCACTGAGGTCGGCATTGATACCTAGAAAGTGAAGATCATTAACAATCGAGCGAGGGCCAGCATAGCAAAAAAGGGGATAAGCGAACAGCAGCTGATAAAGATCACAGGACATAACAATAGCCAGTCGATTAAGCCTTATTTGCAAATGGACATTGATCATCATAAAAGCGTTATACAAGCTATGAGAGACATCCCTAGTACCAGTCACAGTATCTCATCAGGTTTAGAAAATCAACCAGGAATGGCTGTATGTTAAACAATAATAATAATTATCACAATAATGAAAACAATATTAATAATAATTAATTCATTAATTATAATATGAGTCATTTAACTTTGATTTTAATATAAATACTTGCAATACCTGTTTAAAATATGTTGTTTTGGGTTTATAACACTTTAGCGCCACACAAAGTAAGAAGTTTATGGTAAAAATAACAACATTTTCTATGTAAGATATAGTGATTTTTTATAAAAAAAAGTGCGGACGGAGGTTTTTTTTTTAAATAGTAACATTTCTAACCTAGAAAATATTTAAATTTTCTACTTTCGGACCTGCGCATTTAGCAGCAGATCAGTGTTGTTCTAAAATTTCACTTTACGCATGACCCTCAGCTCGCTTCGCTCGCTCCGGAAGCGCAACCAGACAAAACCAACCCAAACTAACAATGAAGATAGCATAGAAAACAAATTTTTATTTTGCGCACTTTTGAAAATTTTCATTTATTTTTGTGTGACGTGTATTAAACAGTATAAGAAGTGTTTTGTGACACGTTACATATTGCACAAAGTACATTTGACGCCAAAAATTGAAAAAAAATCACAAATGAGGTTCTTTAGTAATACATTTTAACGCGAAAACTCCCAATTTGACGTTAATGATGAAAATTTATTTGCCAATCACACTTGACTAAAAATCTTAATTTTCAAGTAGGTAAATGTCCCAGGTCAGGTGCATGTTTCAAAAAGTAGAATAAAAACTTGACTAACTAAATAAACGCCCTACGCGGATACCCGGAGAGTTTTATGGTTGCTATAGTAACGAGCTGAAATGAGAGCTTCTTATTGGCTGAAAAATATAGGTGTGAAATTTTCGTTGTAATAACACCCAGGATGCCCAGGAGGAAAAACTTCCGGAAAGTTTCGTGCCTGCTATAGTAACGAGCTGAAATGAAAGCTTCTTATTGGCTGAAAAGCAAAGGTGTGAAAGTTTTGGTGTAATAACACTCAGGGTACCCAGGAGGAAAAACTTCCGGAAAATTTTTTGGTTGCTATAGTAACGAGCTGAGATGAAAGCTTCTTATTGGCTGAAAAATATAGGTGTGAAACTTTCGCTGAAATAACACCCAGGATGCCCAGGAGGAAAAACTTCCGGAACGCTTTGTGGCTGCTATAGTAACGAGCTGAAATGAAAGCTTCTTATTGGCTGAAAAGCATAGGTGTGAAATTTTTGCTGTAATAACACCCAGGGTGCCCAGGAGGAAAAACTTCCGGAAAGTTTTGTGAGCTGAAATGAAAGCTTCTTTTTGGCTGAAAAATATAGGTGTGAAACTTTCGCTGTAATTATACCCAGGGTACCAAGGAGGAATTTTTTGTGGTTGCTATAGTAACGAGCTAAAATGAAAGCTTCTTATTAACTGAAAATGTAGGAGTTAAATGTTCGCAGTAGTTTGTACTCTTTCAGATAGGAAGTTGAAATTTACACACAATTTAAGGCTCTATTAGCTTCAACTCTGAAATTATAAAACTTAATTATCGCAGTATTTAGATATGCATGTCTGTAAAATAACTCACAGTTAATTTAATAGGCATGTTTATCGTTCCGATACCACGAGAAGTTTCAGGATTACCGAATAATACTTTTATTTAGGATGAAACGTGTTACTCAGCAACGCCCACGAAGAATCCCCCTTTGTGGCAACGCCACGGCTTGTGACGCCGAAGGTGCAGTGGTGTTGATGAGTAACACGTTGAATCCCAAATAAAAGTATTAGGTAATCGTAAAGCATCAAGCAGTATTCAAGTGATTAAACACTAACATAGCTAAGTTATAATTATCATAGTGCAAATTGGTTCTAGTTTTACTTTCCGATGAATTAGAAGCTACTTGAATTCGCGATTCAACACTTGAAGAAGAAGGTTTATGTCCTGATCTCAAGTATGCTGTTAGCCAAGCTGGAGATAAGGTATTATGGAATTATGCTTGGTTATTTTAATCAACTTCTGGAGATTAGCACCTATTGCAAACGTACTGACTGCTCCAGTTCTGTTAGAATGATTTGCAATCTTTTTATTTTTCGTATTTAGCCTGATGATCTTTGCCCTTATTTCTGTCCACGTTCTTATAACGTTTATACCCGCTAGACAATTCCTAATAACCGAAGACTGATTATTTTGATTACAATTTTTATTCACTGTCAATAATAGTCGGATTTTAAATATTTTCATCGCTTTCAGATATTAGATTAAGAAATAAACGCACTGGACATAAATCGAGATTCTCCAGATTCTTTATCAGCCACTTACTTTTACATGTCCCGTTTGCTATTTGGTTTTAAAAAATATCGAATTGTATCAGTATCCCTCCATGTTAGTTCGGTAGCAGCTATGTGGAAAAAGTTTTGTGGTAGCCCATCTGAAATATTTTCATCCAAACTTGCAGCCATTTTTTCAATTCCTCGTCTTATCAAGGCTGTAAAGCTATCCCTGTGTACACTAGGTACGGCTTGCAACTCTTTTCTCTTTGCGTTCCGTCTAATGTGAGAACTCTGGAAATCGATATACCTAAATGAATACTTACCCACAACGGAATTTTAACCATTTTATTTTTGTCCTGATGGTGCGAAATTATAAGAGAATATCAAATAAAACACTAGATACTCCTGAAACATTGGAAAGGGCGTTAGAAGATATTAGAAGAGGCTTGTTTAACTCAATACGCTGCTGATAAAAAATGCAACATCCCCCAAATGATACTCAATTATCATCGACGAGGCAATGGTGGTCAGAAGAGTTAAACAATGGGAAGAAGTACAGCTCTGTCAGCTGAAGAAGAAATTTGCCTAGCATATTGTTTAATTACAATGGAGAAATGGGGTTGGGGTTTAACACGACGCAACATTTTTAATATCGTTGAGCAACTCCAAATAATATCAAAATGCCTTTTAAAAACGGGCGACCTGCCGAGGATTGGTTTCTTGCTTTTTCTAAACGTCACAAAATAACTATTAAGAAACTCCAACCAGTGGAGTATGCAAGAAAAAGATATTTGTTTATTAATAGATATTCCGACATTTTGCAAGAAATATTAAATAACCTTCATCTTCATGACAAGCCCAGACAAGTCTGGAATCTAGTTTTTTTTTTATGGCAGTGGCACACACACCAAAGGGAGATCCTATGGCGCTCGACGAGCGGTGTGTGTGCGAAGATGTTGATTGACACGGTTCTTGAATATTTGTAGGTTGTAATTAGTGGGAAACAGATGTCCTGGAAGTGAGTTCCACAGTGATGCAGTGCGCCAGACAAAGGAGTTCTGGTAAAGCGATGTTCTAGGTGTTTCTAGTTGCACGACGAACTGGTGCGCTCCTGCCGTCTGTCGGGACTGTCTGACAGGAGTTGCCAGGGGCGGGATTATGCGGGCCAAATCCTGGGAACATCTGCCGTGAAAGTATCTGTAAAACAGAGACATCTCGGCCACATGTCTGCGCTGTTCCAGACTATCCAGATTCCGGGTCAACTCCGGATCGCCGACGAGACGCACAGCCCTCTTCTGAATGGAATCCAGCAGCTTTAGGGTATGCTTTGGTGCGGCACCCCAGATATGTAAGCAATATTCTAAGCACGGTCTTATTTGCGCTTTGTACAGCAAGAGCAACTGCTGCGGTGTATAGAGTTTTTTGTTGCGAAATAGCGCACCAAGCTTCTGGGAGGCTGATTTTGCGATGTTAGCAACATGGTCATGCCATGACTTATTGCTGTTGACCGAGACACCCAGCAGCCCGATTGACGAGGATGAAGGAATGGTCGATCCTGCCATAATGATGTCAGGGCCCGCTGTATTGGCCCTCTTAGTAAACGTTGCTGCTTGGGTCTTTGCTGCATTGAACTGGACCAAATTTTGGTCGCCCCAAGTTTGAACTTTCTCCAGGTCTTGATTAATTGCTGTAATCTGCTCCTGTCTGCGGTGATGAATCTCAATCGCTGGTAAGGGTTTTTCTGATCTAAAGTGGGAGAGAAGGGTACTGTCATCTGGAAAACTGTAAACAGGATTATTCGTTTCGATCAGCAGATCATTAATATAGATGAGGAACAGAGTTGGTGAAAGTATTGCGCCCTGAGGCACGCCCGCGCTGATGGTGAATGTGTCCGAGATGTGTCCATCGACTGCAACGTGTAGGGATCGGTTCTTAAGGAAACTGGCCAGCCAGCTGCAGAGAGAGGGGGGCAGTCCCAAGGACGGCAGTTTGTTGAGCAGTCCGTCATGCCAAACTCTGTCGAATACCCTTGAAATATCCAACGCAATCGCTCGAGACTTTCCGTAGTTTTCAATTGCCCTACTCCATATATGAGTGACATAGGCCAATATATCTCCTGTCGATCTCTCTTTGCGAAAGCCGTATTGATTATCGCGGATTATTATGTTGCTCTCGAGGTACTTGAGTAGTTGCTGGTTGATTACACGTTCCATGACTTTGGAGATTATTGGAAGCAAGGCAATTGGGCGATAGTTTGAGGGCGTGGTTTTCTTGCCTTTTTTTGGAACAGGTTGCACTCGAGCGACTTTCCAAGAGGATGGATAAATCCCTTTTCTGTAAGAAAGAGAAAAAAGCCTGGAAAAAACGGATGTTAGTTCGTTGGCGCAGTTCTTTAGCACGATGATGATGATGCCTTTTGCGTATCTAGTTCTTTAAGGATTTTGCGAATATCACGATGAGAAAACTTGACTTCTGCCATGGTGGTGTTGATGTTCGGTATAGTGGGGAGAGTCTTGCCTTGGGGCACGTCCAAGGTAGAGTGCGATGAAAACATTTTGGCGAGCATGTTAGCTTTTTCCTTGGCTGTAGTCGCCGTGATGCCACGTTCGTCCGTCAAGGGTGGGAGAGACGTTTTTGTAAAGTTGTTACTTACTGCCTTTGCTACCGACCAGAAATTCCTGGAACCACTGGGGCATTGCAAAAGTTTATTCCTGATCCTTTGATTGTGTTTGTTGAAATCAATTTTTCTCTGGAAACCAGCAAAATGAAAATAGTGGGCAAGGGAGGGGCGCCTTTATCCAGATCGACTGCAGGTAGTGGCAGAGAAAATACGACAGTGCTAATGGCTGTTAATGAACCACTAACTGTGTTCAAAGCAAAAAATATGTGGGATGAATGACGAAGGACGGGTGAATGGAATCAGACATGTTTTGCGATATTTTGAAAAAATCCTTATTGAAAATATCTGGCCCTGATCGTTCAATACTGCTGATGGTCATGCATCACACGTGAATGAGCGTCTAATTAGGACTGCACGAGAAAATGAGGTAACCATTCTAAAATTACCCCTCTATTTATCTCACCGTCTTCAACCGTTAGACTTGTGCGTCTTGAAATTGCTCAAGGTTAAATGGGAAAGACATAACGAAGACAGGAATATTCCAAAAAAGAAGCGCGGCTCATTAATAGCCAAAATATGAAAGGAAACTAGTTCAGAAATAATATCTAATGGTTTCAGGAAAGAGAGTATGTTTCCTACATTCGCAATATAATCACTAAAGTCACATTTAATGCTTTTGGAAAGAAAAATAAACTAAAACTTTTAAAGGCAAATATCAATATTAAATTGGATAACACAAAATTACTTGTTGTGGATTCTGCAAAGAACCTGGGAATAATATTGAATTCTGACTTGCGTTTCCGAGAATATTTAAAAAAACTGTTCCAAAAAACTTACATATCACTAAAATATTGTATAATAACAGGCATATTTTAAACTGTAAGTTAAAAAAACAACTCTGCTAATCACTTGTCCTCTCACATTTTAATTATTGTGATGTAGTTTATGGCTTTTTTATAGATAGTGATCATAAATGTCATATTCAAATACTCCAAAACTCTTGTGTACGTTTTATTATGGGTCTTGGTAAAAACGATCATGTGTCTAAGGCATATATTCAACTTAACTGGCTTAGAATGGAATCTAGGAGACTTTTGCATTTTAACGGATTTGTAATTAAAAATATTAAATGGTCCCGAATTATATGGGACACTAGGAGAACGACTTGTTTCAAGAAGCAATATTCATTCTATAAATGTAAGATTCGGACATAAACTGACAATGCCGCATCATCAGGATGCCATGTTTCAGAGGTCTTTTACTTTTAATGCAATTCTTATTAACAATTCTCTGCCGAATAACTTAATTCATTGACCAATTTAAAAGAAAGTACAAAGATTATTTAATACATTTACAATTTCATTGATAATGTTTTTTCTCTCTTTCTTCGCTTGGTCGCTAATATTGATTCTGGTCGCTTTAGTTTTTTTTTCTTGTTTCAACTGCTTCGTTCTTCCATCTTTTACAGATTGTCCTTTTGTAATTGTTTTCCTTTTTTTATGGAGAATATCGGAACTGTAAACGAAGAAGAAATTATTGACAACAGCGATGATGATACTGAAGAAGTAATAATATAAGCTGAAGCTTTGGATGATTGTGTGTCTAAAATTAATAGACCACGAGATGGTTTAACTTCGAATGATTGGGTGTTGGTATGCTTTGCAGGAAAAAAATTTAAGGAACACTATGTGGAACAAATTATATCCGTTAATAAGAAAATTTACAAAAAGTACATAAATTAGACCTCTTTTCCTCTTCAACGTTTTCTTGGAACGATCCCGAAGAAGTTGCTTCTATTAGTAAGAATGATATAGTTTTTCCTCTTCCAAAGCCATCACTGACTGGAAGTACTAATCAGAATTGATGTCGATTTTTCAGCTTATAACCTACAATAATCTATATTTTTGCTTAATATACTATAAGCAATTGTTGGTAAATTTTGAAGCATGCGCTAAACCATCCTTACATTTGCTTAGATTAGTTTAATTGCGGTATTTGTCCGGTTTTCATCCTAAAATGGCAGAATTTTTGAATTGGAAAGTAATATTCTACAAATTACGCAAAGAATGCATAGAAGAAGATTGTAAAAAAATGGTGTCGCTTTGATCATGAAAATGTGCAATGGCTTGCAAACTATTTCCTGGAAGAAAGTGGAGGTGGAGCTTCATCGGCTTTAGACAAAATGCAAATTTTTCTTCGTGTCGTGGCGGTACCCAAGTTTTCAAAATGCAGTTGGTGAACAAATTGGTGTTCATCAAGCCAGTGTCTCCAAAACATATACATACGTTATAAATAAAATTGTGAGTAAGGCAAAAATATGGATGAAATTTCCAAAAACTGATATCGAACTTACTGAGCTAAAAATATATGGTCCCAAAAATATCGATTTCCAAATGCTATTGGAGTCACTGACTGCACCAACATCAGAAGTTCTAAGTTTGACGAATTCATATGTTTACAAGTATAGACTGTCAGAGGCCTGGATCTGTGCATGACAGCCGAATTTTTAAAAACTCCAATGTTTAAGAAATGCTGTGGAAAACTGTTTGATATTAGGAGACGACGGTTATCCCATAGCTCCCTGGTTAATGACACCGTGGAGAAATCGAGCGACACCTGCTCAGCAGCATTATAATAATATACTATTGTCGAGGACGTGCCATAATTGAAATGTGCTTTGGACAATTAAGTGCTAGATTTCCTATTTTGCAGTATAAGGTTCATAGCAAATTGGAAAAAAATTGCTTCAATTGTCATCTGTTGTGTTGTCTTGCACAATATTGCAAAATATTTAAAGATGAAGAATTTGATTGTTCGAAAGAGGTAAATAATGTTGAAGATTTGTATGTCCAGAACGAATTATGCAATTTCAATATAATTCGTGATTTGGGGCGGCAAAAAAAGAATTTTATATTATTCTTTTACTTTTATTAGAAAGTGAAGCTATACATGTACACCTCAACGATAGACGTTCGGACTGGGGACTGGGGACACCGTAAAAATCTAGTTTACAAAGCAATTGCTTAGAATACGCCGGAATGCTAGCAAATGCTTAAGGTTTTTATTCTTAGGATCTTTAAGCAATTACTTGTTCTTAAAGTCTTTGCTTTTCAAGCTTTTGCTTTTGCTAATCAACAATTGCTTTTAGAAATTGCTTAATTTTTATTCATAAGGCTCATTGTCTAAACTCCAAAGAATTAGCATTAGGCAGTGGAGCGCGGTACGTTATTATTCTGACTCTTTAGCACCATGCAAACTCAAAATTTTGTTTTTCTTATTAAATACTTACTCCACTTCACCTCACTTATTTAACCATTCGGTTATAATCAGTGCTTCATCCATTGCAACTGCGTTTATATTTTGCAGCTGGATTGGCTTAGGATTTTAAAAAAATTGCGCAAGTTTTATTTAAGATATCTCATAATGATACATTAGACATTTGGTTACATAACTACCAAATAAAATGACAACGTTCTATAGGGAAACCATTATCTTCCCGTCGTATTTAAATAGGGATTACTACATTATAAGGAAATAATAAGTTGTTTGTCCAAACTGTGATAACGTAACCTTTAAAATTTGCCTCCATGTTTGCTCTTGTATATATCTAATCAAAGGCCTAAATATTGTCACCCCTTTTTTGAATTTAAGGTAAATTTGCCTTTCCCACGATGTCAGGTGTTCTTTGACTTGATAGTTGGGGTGATTTGATGAACAATAATAATTTACAACTGATATTTCAAAAATATATTATGTAAAGCATTTTAAAAACACTTTGAATTCTCATTTTAAATACCACATAGAGCACTCGGCAACGTGCGTACCGTAATATTATATTAGGCAATAAGTGCGACAAGTACGTTTTTTCTACATGCACATGGAAATTTGCAAAATGTCGTCGTCAACATTTTTTGTAATGATAATTACAATGGTAATTTTAAAAAGAATTTAAAAGTGTGTTTAGGATCATACGGCAGAAGTGATCTTGGAGTCGTCGTGCATGGAGCCCGGAACCTCTCACATGTTAGGCGAACGCTCTTCTTGTGAGCTACGGTTCCATTGAAATACTTGTGTCAAAAGTAAATACATATATTGAGACCTGCATAGTTTCACCTCAAAAATCACCAATTCAGCATTTTCAATCGGATCGATGCCATTTTTTGATATATTGTACTCGTAATCCCTTCTTTAATGTACGAAAGTTTGGTTGGTCCAGCCATGTGATTCTCATTCATAATTTCAAGACATCGCTACGGCTTCGTGTGTTTTCAAATTCTCATTGCGAAAACGGGCTCGTAACGTATAGCTTTGAAGTGTCATTTGACTCGTAAACTCCGCTTGTGCCGAAATTGCAAACTTGGTGGTGGAAATGGTGACAGGGTGGCCTTGAAAGGCCACGACTCTTAGACCCCATTGGACCCCCTGTGCGTCCTCTCTAGGTCAACCAATCCTTCTAGGCCATCGCCCAGCCTACTGTTGTAATAAAGACGGCGATGTTGCTCGAGGAGGCTGTTTTGAGAAAAGCCTTGGTTGGCCATCGTTCTCCCAAAATGGATTCCCTAAGTTCTAAAACAGCATCACAATCGCAGATCTACTGCTTCGTCCTCCTGTTGACAGCCTCTGGGTGTCTCGCATAATCTCATTGTGTAGAGTTGTTTTCTTAACTCATTGGGGTAACTTAGCAGTGCTCCCTGGCAAGTCGACAGTTAGTTGTTTTCTCCCACTTTGCTCTAAAGTTCTAGCCAATTTATCCGCTAATTTCTTACCTTCGCACTTTTGCCCAGCACTTGAGTTTAACTCGCAAGCATCGATAGTAAATCCCATAGCCTGTTCCTTCCTGGGTTTTTAAGCCATCCGTGAAAATGTCAACCGTACCTTCGGTTAATGGCCGATCTATACATCATACAGTTTGTCGAAGACAGACTTTTGCTCTCTGCACTGGCTTGCAGCAGTAGCAGTCTCCCGGCTTCCGGCTGCCCCTTCCCATAGGCGGCATTTAGGCTCTCCACATTCTACGGTAAGTTACACACCAACAACTTAGCAATGTAGTCAGAGCCACCTCCTTTAGATAAATATCCAGGGGCGGCAAGCACACGTGGTTCAGCACTTTTTTTGTTTTAAAATAAAATTATGTAAACCTATTTTTTAGAAATGTAACTTGTAAAATTGTGATGTGGCCATTGTCGATTGATCTTGTTTGTTTCTCTTCGTGGATATATATTCGTTTCCACTGACAAGTAGCACTGATGGTGGCTTAGGTCGAAAGCGCTCTGTTACGCTCTTATAGGAAGTTACTTCTGGATAAAAAGTTTAGCATGAAATACAAAAGGTGTTTCATTTAGGATATTGTTAAGGGCATTCGACATGCATAAAGCTTTTTTCATATTAAATTATCAAGTTTAGTGACTAGGCATGACCATGATTCCTTATGTTTATAGAGTTATATTAAAAGAAAGTGCATCTTTTATTATTATTGTTTAACAAAATGAATATAATTTTATGTTAAGCAGAACTTAAACGAATCTAAATAAATAAGAAAAGACACTCGAATGCAAAGAAATTGCTCTTGTTGCGTTCATTGACATAGAGGGAGCATTTGATAATACTACACATTCGTCCATGAGAAGAGTACTTCAAGGGTGAGAAGTTGAGCTCCCAATCATAAGATAGACAGAAACAATGCTAAAGCACCGCTTCGTAAAAGCAGATATAAACGGAGCGTCAACAACAGTCAGCACAGTGAAAGGGTGCCCTCAAGGAGTTGTTCCTTTCCCCTTACTTTGGACACTTGTAGTGGATAAAATCCTTACTAATCTGAGTAGAGCTGGATTTATAGTTCTAGGCTTCGCAGAAGACCTAGTAGTAATAATCAAAGGCAAACATGGAGGCGTAATTGCAAAATGCCCTAAACATCATCAACAATTGGAACGTCTTCCTAAATTCTAGGAAAACCATTCTTGTCCCGTTTGCAAAAAGAAGGAACCTAGAAATGAGAGCGCCCATCCTACACGAAACACAGTTAGTTTTTTCCACCGGGGTGAAATATTTAGGGGCCACACTGGATCCTAAACTTACCAGGAACAAGCAGCTAGAAACACCATATATAAAGCCACAGCGGCAATCTGGACATGCCGCAAACTAGTTGGCAAGACATGGAGCCTAAAACCAAACATGGTATATTGGATCTACCAAACAATAATAAAGCCCACGGTCAACTATGCCTCGCTGGTATGGTGGCCAAAAACCCAGCAGGTCACCGCTCGGCCCAAACGTAATAAAGTGCCTGGAAATAACAGGGGCAATGTCAACTTGCCCTACCCTAGCCTTGTACTGCTGAACATGCCTCCTCTTAATCTCAATGTGAAGAGGGAGGCTATTTTCAGTGGACCCATTTGCTATTCTAAATAGGCAAATTCAAGCCTGGTCACCTGCGTATCTTTGAAGAAATAAATCTGGAAAATGCCAGCAAAGCATGTGACTAAATGACGGTCATGTTGGACCTAGATATCCTATTCGCAGTGGTTATTGATTATCGCCAATCATGGGAGAGTAAAAAAATACCTCAGGCTGATAACGCATCGCTGTGGTACATAGATGGTTCAAAACTAGCGAAAGGAGCAGAATTGGTCATTTCAGGTCCAAACTGTAAGCTTTCCAAACAATATATTCTTCCAAGCGGAAGTGCTTGCCATAAATATATCTGCAGAACAGTGCCTCACACAAGGACTTCACAGAAAGCACATCTACATATTCTCAGACAGTCAGACGGTTCTTAAAGCTCTAAAAGCTGTCCAGGGCGTGTCAAAGCTAGTCTGGGAATGTAAGCAAACCCTAAAACAATAAGCAACACGCAAACTGAATGAATTTGATTGTTGAAAAGAACTGACGGCCCCATAAACTGATTGATGCCTTATTACCAATTCCAAATGTTGTCACTTTTTAAAAAGAAACAACCATAGGCACAATAGCTGGGCTTAGCGGGAAGAGGTCTTGTGCTGTTCATGTGCTCCTGTACTCTGGCAGTGATTCTTCTGTTTGTTTGGCCGATGTATTCCATGTCACAGTTCTTGCAGGGGATGCTGTATACCCCGTGGTTTTCCAAAGATATTTTGTCTTTGGGATTACCTATAATCTGGTGGATCGTTGTTGGTGGTTTATAGATTGTTGTTATTTCGTGTTTCCTTAGGATTCTTCCAATTACCAAGATTTCAACACTACGTTGCGACATAATTTTCCTGATAAGATGTCGTGATAATAATATTCTACCTATCTGTACCAAGCTGTCTTACCACCTCAAAACTAAAAAAGCAAAGGATATTCTAAGAAATGCCAGCAAAGCACTCCTACGGGAACGATTCGACAAAAACAAAGACTACTTGGAGAAACCGAAAAATCATCATACGATCTCCACATACTACTCAGCAGGCAGATTCATCCACTGCTCTGGGAGAACATCCATAAAGCCTCTACTTGGAGAAGAGAAGCCGATATGGACTACAAAACCAACAAACAAAAGAAGAAATTTGCCCATCTACAACAAAGGATGCAACATGAAACAAAGCCGGCAGAAATCAACAAGGTCGTACACGACATCTCGAATTACCAGCAGCTCTCGGAAGAAGAAAAACAAATTCTAAGTAAAGGCTTCAACTACGCAGTGACACCAAAAACTGTTCCCACAGAGGACATAATTTCGAACATCGAGGCATCTCTTCACCAGAAGCCCAAGGAAGAAGCAGAGAGAATACGACAAGATGTAGCCCGCATCCTAAGAACCAGAAAACCACCAACACCCAACATCAAACCCTCAGAAATCAATGAACTCCAAAACTTAAAAAAGAACAAAGACATTGTGATTTTACACGCAGAGAAAGGAAACGCCACAGTAGTAATGAACACAGACGAATACAAAAACAAAATGAAACAAATTCTGAAAGACAACACTTACAAACAAACTCAGAGGGACCCGACAACATACCTGGAAAAAACAACAAAACGCAAAATCAAGGCCGCCAACCTAGGACAAGAAATAGAAAAACGCATAATCCCTCGAGAAAAATCAAGTAGATGTCCCAAACTGTAGGGACTACCAAAAATCCATAAAGAAGAAGTAACTTTAAGACCTATAGTAAGAGCAGTGGATTCGCCTACCCAAAACCTAGAAAAATACCTAGCACAAATAATGCAACCAGCAAGTGAAACAGCCAACTCGTACGTCAAAAATTCCAAACATCTAACCAACATGATTAGGGACATAAAACTACAAAAAGACGATATCCTTGCCAGCCTAGATATCAAATCATTATATCCAAGTATACCAATCGACGAAGCCCTAGACCAAATAACCATGAACGAGGATGTTCCACACTACGTCATCGAGCTCTCAGAACACTGCCTCAAGAACACCTACTTTTCTCACGAGAACATATCGACATATAGACGGTGCACCAATGAGATTTTCACTTTCTCCAGTCGGCGCCAACCTGTTCATGAAATACTTTGAAACTGAAGCTCTGAAGAATGCCCAAATGAAGCCAAGCTTTTGGAAATGATATGTGGATGACATTCTGATTATATGGCCACACGGTAGAGTCAGTCTAGACCTTTTCTTGGAAGAGCTCAACAAAATACACCACCGAATACAATTTACACTTGAGGTAGAAGCAAACGGTCAACTGCCCTTCCTGGATCTTTTAATTATGAAGAAAGACTACTTGTCCATCGAATACACAGTCTACAGGAAACCAACTCATACCAATAGATACCTAAACGCAGAGTCCCACCATCATCCCTCTCAGATACAATCAGTAGCCAATACTCTGATATCCAGGTCCATCCAATTAACCAAATCCTCACATCGCTCAGGAGAATTCCACCACATCAAAAAGGCTTCCAAGCGAGCTACAAACCCAACAACAAACAAAAAAGAATACGATGAATCCAGACCGACAACTACACTACCATACATAAAAGGCGTAACAGACGTAATTGGAATAATCCTAAGGAAACACGAAATAACAACAATCTATAAACCACCAACAACGATCCACCAGATTATAGGCAAACCCAAAGACAAAATAGCTTTGGAAAACCACGGGGTATACAGCATCCCCTGCAAGAACTGTGACATGGAATACATCGGCCAAACAAACAGAAGAATCTCTGCCAGAGTACAGGAGCACATGAACAGCACAAGAAACAAGCAAACCACCTCAGCTCTGTTTCAGCACCACCAAGAAATAGGGCACACAATAAATTTCCAGGAAGCAAAACAGATCGCTCCCATAAAGCATTTTCGAACACGCCCCATCAGAGAAGCCATAGAAATAGAAAAAAGAATACATATCAACAGGAGAGATGATGCACAAAATATTTCCAACACCTGGAAAAGCATCATCAAAAAACAACAACCAAAATTAACCACATCAGAGGAACAAACACATAGACAACAAACTGAAACACAGGAAGTCGGACATATTCAAGCAAAACCAAGATAAAATCTGCGCAGACGCAGGCCTATAAAAGGCCCGGCACAGGACCAGGGAGCTCAGTTCGAGTCAAGCAGCACTTGAAAATGCCAACTGGGATGTTGGCGAAACGTCGTGAGACAACAACCATTTCTACTGACAAACGGATTGAAACCCGGAATAACACTTTTGTTCATA
>MU184018.1:53225-77804 GCA_016904865.1 Pissodes strobi
GGCTCAGTTTGTTGCTATAATAATGTCATATAAAGCTGTCAGTGGACACTGTCAACAATAATTATTTTTTTAAAATTGCGTTTTCGATTGCGTTTTAATTCCGTATTGATAAGCAGTTATTGATTAAGTTCGATTAAATAATAACCAATTTGTTCCTAAATTAGTGATTTTTAGAAATGCAGTCACAAATTGAGTGATAAATACAAATTTTAGTTTAATAACTCTTGAATTGTTGACGCTTGTTTTGATGTTTGTTTGTATTGTATCTATGTTGATATGACAACACTTTTACCTCCGCCGGCGGAAAAGTGAAAAGTAAAGCTCCGGCGGAGGAAAAGCGAAACTTCACTGCCGCCTACACATTCGAGTAATGATGGATTTACTGACGTTTGAAGAAAAAAATTATTTTATTAAGCAGTGCAATAATAAGTTCGATGACTTATTACTGTACCGCTTTAATAAAATAATTTTTATTTTGAAAACGGTGTATCAGAAGTAAAAGTCCAAGAGGCCCTTTTTCAGTAAAATTATAGCAGAGAAACAAGTTTTAGAGATGTTGATTTTTAATTAAGTATAGAAAATAATATAGGTAGTTTTAAATATAATTATAAACATAAAACTAAAGACTATAGCGCATATATGTTTTAATTAGATTCTATATCGGATATAACATCTTTGTTGATGGAACCGCTTTGCCTAGGTGGCAAAATGCGCATACTGGAAATTAATGGATCCGATGAAATGAGCAAAATATTAAATAAATCTTCGTTCGTTACTTTTCGGGACATCTTTCGTTTATTATGTTCTCTATAATATTTTACTTCTTTGTGTATTGATTCTACGCACCCACTAACCAATTGGTAATAAAAAATTATCAATAATATCTTTTCCATGCAGAAGTATTTTACGTGCAGTTGTAGGCATTGGATACCACTTATACAACTTTACGTACAACATTGCGGTTTCATATGCAAAATTTCCAAAAGAGGATGAACTTATTTTAAAATTGGAGTTTAAGGCTTTTAAAATTACATTAAATCTATAAATTAATTTTTGGCGAATGCCTGTAATGCTAGATGATAATGCAGGATAAGAAAAAAAATTACGCGCAGTGTTGCCATTATTTGTGGTTCCAAGGCCATGTTTTATTAAATCCACCAGAAGATCCATTTCATTCCGGAATGATGTTATGATTTGTTGTTTTTTACCCGTGTGTCATCCTTTATTTTCATCACCACGAACTTGCCACTTTTTAAAATCTTGTCGATAAGAAATATGCAGCAAACATTCAAAACATCTGATATAGTCATGTAATGATGATATACCAAAATCCAGAGACAAAGGATCATATGGACGCGATTCTACCTTATCTAATTTATTAAATTCTGTTGAACCTGCTTTACAGATTCATAACATTTTTTGGCAGAAGAATTGGAAGTCAAAGCATTGTAAACTTGTCCATCTACCATTGTTTTAAACAGTTGATGGTTAACAAAAACTTCTTTATTATTTATGTTTAGTCTGGTGGGAGTAAGATTCCTAATTTGATTTTCTATGTAAGAGAATTCCGATTTTATCACATCATTACTTTCTTTTATAAATTGGATCCTTATTGGCCTACAAACGGATGGAAGAAGTACATGGATTTTGCCATAAAATCAATCTGGAACTTTGCTTTTGGTAATATAATTGAAAGGGAACTATGGATGTAGTTAAATACTTTAGTCATTATCACTGTGCATTTCATTTAACATATTTGATTGAAAATGTTGGTTATAATTGCTTTGACTTCCACTTCCATCTGCACCCCATTTATAAAACATGTGCAAATTAATATTGGGTTCAGTCTCGGGTTCAGTGTTAATAAAACCTAAAAGTACTTCATTTTGTGTTTCGGCTATTCGGAATCAAAACTGACGCTGAACAGAATACTGTTCTAAATGGAATTTAGCTCATTATCTTATAGGCAGTTTAAAATAGTAACACGATTATTGATAGTGTTGCTCAATACAAATTACAAATATAAGAACCAAAGTATTTACCTTCTCAGCTATGAAGGATCACAAGAAAACGTGGTTATCTTTGTGTAGTACTTATATTGCCCGTTTGCCACGTGGGCATGTCAATAGCCTTATATCCCCCTTAAGGTCATCCTGTCCAGATTTACCAAGAAACCAAATCAGATCTAGACAGAATTTTTCGCCTGGTGATAATTTATCCAATTAAGTGGTCACACGCTATATATATATTATATATATAAGTGCTATTCAATAACTCAGGTGGCCTCACATAGTTTGCAATCTTGCACAAAGAAAAGACCCCGTTCACGTTGTCTCTTCTATTTATAATATTCACTGAACAAAAAAAAAACAACTTCCTACTTCCTGCCATCACTTTCTTAATCTTGAGCAAGGTCAATTTCCATAAATGACAATTGACACTTGCACAATAAACATTGGGCTAACAGGATATCGAGCAGCTCACCTGAATTGGGCTATAGGTATCAATTATTGTTCTGTGGCGTCAGAAGGAACCATGAATATTGCTCGATAAAACGACTATTGGCAGCAATGCAATTCAAATTGTGTGGCTATTGTGAAGACTTAAATCATTTACAAAAAAAAACTGTAACACTCATTGATATTGTCCAAACGCGTTTTCCTGATTTTAGAGAGGATGGGAATACTTCAAGTTGCCATGTTGCGTACCTACTCACCTAAGCTGAAACTGTTGACTTATCAGAATATATCACCGACTTGACAGTCCTGATTTAATTAGACTTAATTGCTTGTGTGAACAAGACCTAAACGCTGTATATATCGCCGACATAAATAAGCTTAATGATACTGCTTTTCGAGGATTTTTTTGCAAATAGCAAATTCTCGAGTCCGATCGGATATTTCTTGTAAGATGACATATGCACTGCGGGGTACCCACTTTGCGTAGTTTATATCGGATCATAAATTGCAAATACGTAATTAAGTTTTTTTTATCATGACGGTTTCAATACCACAGATATCTAGATGCATAGTTTCCAGTTTTGCGCTACTCATTTGTATGGCGAACTTCTACGAGGGTCAGGCTGAAAGTTATTACTACGCGCCCGCTTAATATTAAATACGTTTTTAGCAGCATTATATACAACAAAAATATTCAGAAAAACGACGTAGCCGTCCATTCTACACACCAACTTCTACTGTAAGTTGCCTTAATGCTGTTTTTCTTTAGCCTTCGACCCTAAGTGATACTTTTACAACTTTCGTTAAAACCTAAGTTTAAACTTTGGTTTTGCTACAAGTTTAAGCCAGGGAGTGATTTAAAAACCAAGGTTTTACATGTCTCTGTAAACTATATTTTTGTAGAGTAAATGAGATTTTCGATACTTAGCCAACCCAGAAAATGAGAAATAATCCCGCTAACCGTATGATTTGCTGTATTTGGATTTCCGAAGATTTTTTTTTGGTTTCAGCAATTTTTGTTTTTAGTTTAACTGATCATGCTGCTTGCAAATTCTAAATTAATTTAAAATATCTTTATATACCCAATAGTGTTACATGTCAATTTGGTATGAAAACATGTAACAGAGAGAGGTCAAATAAAGGCAGTTGTCAGCTTCAATGCTTGACATATATTATGCTAGTCCGTCAAGCTAAATATAATAGTACTTATTCGTTTAGCTACCTGCATGGTTGTCGTATGACCCTGGCATTTTATCGAGCTGTTCCAGGGAAAGTTGAGTCGTATACGTAACTTGATTCTCTCGGGCTGTTTGATGGGATCGATCTGGTTTTATAAACATTCTGACTGGCTTGGCACATAATCAATCAATAAATCGTACTGTATTCTGGCCATCGTTCGAAGGAAACCTTCAAAGTTATAGGCATTTACAGCACTGCAATTTAAAACATTCAATAATTATCTTACCTTCCCGATGATAATATACATTAAAACAGTCTCATGGATGTCAGAAATATTGGTTTCGGAGTTTGTCGGTTATTTTCCTGAATTTGTCTTAATATTTACCAAAAAAAAATAAAATTCAGTACATTTTTATTTCTGATATCATAACCTTAAGACTTCAGATGAGACCGCTGACTTGATAATAATTCTTGGTTGCTTATTGAAGGGTACCTTTTGGAATGTTTGTCTAGCGATTTTCGTGGGATTTTGATGTGTTTGCGGACAAAGCCAACAAGAAACAACATGATTTATTAATGTGGTATCATCAGTTTGATGTTAAACAACTGTCTGAGCTTTCGCTTCATGTAAGTAAGCAAGATGATTTAGTGATTGCGTTGTGTTACATCTTTATTGTTGTTAAGAAGATCCCGAAAAATATATTCATGTCCCCAGTAATTTTTTCAGTATATTTTGGTTTTTTAAAGCAACCAAGAAAAAGGAGCGAATAGGTTGTAAAGTAGGGATTGTTGTTTAACTGAAATCAGAATTCTCCTTATTTTAGTTGTTTGATAAAACCTAGACGAGCCAATAGATTATCCACTCTAAAATAAATGCAGTTACAAAGTGCTGAAGGATAACATAAGAAAAAGAATTATCAGAATAGCCACTGATTGCCACAACAGTGCTTTAAAAGCTAATAAGTATTATATATGAATAATCGTATATATAATTATTTAACATTAATAAATGCTGTAACGGAAATTCCATTAAACTTATTAACAACAAATCGAAATAAATAAATGTAACAGGCTGATTTTGCCACTATCAGAGATTATAAACTTTATTTTAGATGCTGTACTTAGCAACAAAAGATTCCGTTTTGTGGTACAAATTATTCGGTTAATCAATTATACATTTATTTATTTCGATTTATTGTCAATAAGTTTAATGGAATTTCCGTTGCAGCATTTATTAATGTTAATTAATTATACATACGATTATTCATACATTATTAACTTATTAGCTTTTAAAGCACTGTTGTGGCAGTCAGTGGCTATTCTGATCATCCTTTTTCTTATGTTGTCCTTCAGCACTTTGAAACTGCATTTATTTTAGAGTGGATAATCTATTGGCTCGTTTAGGTTTCATCAAATGACTAAAATAAAGAATCTGTTTAACTGTGCTTATTTATATTGCAATAATTATGTTTACTTATAGGTCTGTATTTAAGAACTTACATTTGATCCTCGTTAGATCGTTTAAATTTCTATACTTCTTTCGGTTTGAATATTTCCGGGCTGATATGGCCTTAACTTATTGTGGTTATTGATTTGGTTTGAGATACTGCTGTTCTTTCCTTATTTACCTATTAATTCGAGAATAATTGTTAGTTATTATATTTTTCTTTTCATTCAATAATAGAAAACTATTACATTTTGCTTACTTTCCTCTAAGACTTGTCGATTTCTGCATAGATTGATTATTGTTGTCTTCTCATAGTGCTCTAGGGATTTAGGGCGTATCCCTCGCATATTTCCCCCTGATTTTCCCTTATTTTTCTTTTTGTTTTCTCTCAAACATCAATGGTTGTTTTCCTCTCTTATATTTTGTGGTTTCGCCTTCTTACCGACAGTTGTGAACTTCGATATTTGAGATTTTTGACTTTATATTAATTTATCTTTTCAAGTGGCATGAGCTAAGTTTCGCAATATTCGATTGGTAGCCTTGAATTTTAGTTTTAATTCATTAGTTGTTGCTTCCGTAATTGTTTTACGATGCTTAGTTCTCGTTTATTACCTTAGAGGTATTCTTTGTATGGACTATTTCTTCATTTCGATAGTTGCTCTTCGCTCTACGATTTTTTCTTAACTGACGGTTTTTCCCTCTAAATTACTTGGAAGTTGCAAATGCAAAGTGATCTCGGCTCTTTAGAAATTGCTGCTGGGAGAATAGGACGTGCCCGCTAAGTGTAGTGTGTGGCTCCACTCTTTTTTTTGTATTTCTTTTTGTACTACCCTTTTTGGGATTTCGAGGCAGTTGATCCTTCAAGCAACTTTCGAGGGGAGTTTCACGTTTGGGCAGAGGACTTTCAGCTTTGGCCAGAAGACTCTTACGCTCGGACAGGTGACTTTTACTTTTGGACCAAGGACTTCCAGTGTTGGGCCAAGTACTTTAAGTTTTGGGGCGAACGGCTACAGTTACTGCTGAGCTTGCAGGCGAAGTAAGGTACTTCCTTGGGTGCTAGTTTACCCTTTCCAATGGGGTCTCCACTAGATTTTCAACGTTTGACGAACTTCGAACTGGTCTAATACGGTATCGTTCACATTATTTTTTTATTATCTAATTATTGTTGGCCGAGCTTTAAAATTACTCTTATTAATGCATTTGCCGACTGATATAATTATTATTGCGTTTATTATTGATTGATATTTTTATTATTATTGCTTTTATTGTTGATGTCATTACTAACTCATACGTTTTGAATATAAACCTACATATATGTATTAATTTCAAGTTAATCAAAGTGATCACAAGGTATATTTTTATTGTTCTGAAAGAGATGTTTTAAGATATACAGATTTTACAAATGGTTCTTTAGATAGATACTTACTTCAGTGTAAGTTCCTTTGTAAGTTTTACGATTACGCAATAGATGAACATTTTAAGCATCTCTTAAGATTTTAAAATATTTAAATCCTACTGTTCATCATCAGTCATACCTTTATTGTTCTGAAAGAGATCTTTTAAGCTATAAAGATTTTGCAAATGGTTCTGTTGGGGAAACACCCCAACAAATGTATAAACTATCGTTTTTCACCGTCTAGTTTGGTAATAACACCCTGTATGTATGCAGAATGAAAGAACCATAATTAAACACAAAATAGATTTATTTCACCCCGGGTACAACCCAATTTGTACATTTAAATCAGCAAATTTCACGTTCTTCAAAACCCCTTAGTCCAACCATAGGCGGACGATCCCTTAATTCGAACCTGTACAGCAGTGCTGTCAATATAAGAGATTACAATAGAGCCAACTTCCACTAGTAAAGGAAAACGTTTGTAATCGTTTTCAAGTTGATGTATTTGTGTCTCCGTCAGTAAACAGCAGTCTGTCAAAGAAGGAAAGAAGAAAAAACCGACGCCGAGTTTTCCCGCGTTATGGTCCTTCCCGAAGTAGAAAGAAATTTCTTATTGCAGTTCAGTTAAGACGTTCGTTTAAATAGCAGTAAAACGTGCTGTTCTCCGGCCAAAGGTCAAATTCCTTTTTGGGCCAATTTCTCTTGTATGCACAAATATTAGAGAATATTTCGTGCACCTCAGTTATCTTTGTCCAAGGTTGGACAAAGACCTCCTTTTGAGCTTTTTTAAAGCAATTCTTCGAAGTTAGAAGCGATAGCATCCCCGTTCCCGTTGGAAATTGGAACATAAAATGGCGGAAGGCAGACTAATATTCCTTGTCGAATTCCTGTAAAGCAAGGCAGGTAAAGCAGTCAAAGTGGAAAGGTATGCTGTGTGAAAGTTGCTAAGTTTGAGAACGAAGTATTAAAATAAGAAAGATAAAAACTAATTTTTAAATCAAACAATCAAGGCTCTTCAGTGGACATTTCTAATTTTAAGAAACCTTTTGTAATTTTAGTTTTATACTTGAACGAATGATGAGTGATTGAAAGTTTTAGTCTAATTATTGTACATGTATGTTTTCTATTTAACATAGAAAACACTGTTTATTTATCTCTATTATATTTAAATGCAATTTACACCTGCATTATTAAATTATATCAATACCGAATACATGTTTCAATTTCTCTCACCACCCTATGTTATAATGTCCATTAAAAGTGATTAATTAAAATACCACACCCTTCTTTATGGTTTTAAGCAATAATAAAAGAATTTGTGTATCCCGACCAGGTTCTTTAGATAGATATTTACTTCAGTCTAAGTTCCATTGTAAGTTTTAAGATTATGCAATAGATGAACATTTGAAGCGTCGCTTAAGACTTTTAAGATATTTTAATCCTACTGTTCTTCGAAGTTATATATTTATTGTTCTGAAGCAGATCTTTTAGGATATACAAATTTTTCAAACGATTCTTTAGTTAGATATTTGCTTCAGTGTAAGTTCCTTTGTAAGTTTTAAGATTGCGCGATAGATGGACATTTCAAGCATCTCTTAAAATTTTTAAAATATTTAAATCCTGCTATTCGTCATAGGTTATATCTTTATTGTTCTGAAAGGGATCTTTTATGCTATACAGATTTTGCAAATGGTTCTTTAGGTAGATATTTGCTTCAGTGTAAGTTCCTTTGTAAGTTTTAAGATTGCGCAATACATGAACATTTCAAGCATCTTTTACAATTTTTAAAATATTTAAATCCTTCTGTTCATCATAAGTCATACCTTTATTGTTAAGCTATACAGATTTTGCAAATGGTTCTTTAGATAGATATTTACTTCAGTGTAAGTTCCTTTGTAAGTTTTAAGATTATGCAATAGATGAACATTTGAACCATCTTTTAAGACTTTTATTGTTCTGAAAGACATCTATTAAGCATTTCAAGCATCCCTTAAGACTTTTAAGATATTTGAATCCTACTGTTCATCATAAGTTATATATTTATTGTTCTGAAAGAGATGTTTTAAGATATACAGATTTTACAAATGGTTCTTTAGATAGATATTTGCTTCAGTGTAAGTTCCTTTGTAAGTTTTAAGGTTGTCCAATAGATGAACATTTTAAGCACCTCTTAAGACTTTTAAGATATTTGAATCCTACTGTTGGTCATAAGTTATATCTTTATTGTTCTGAAAGAGATGTTTTAAGATACACAGATTTTGCAAATGGTTCTTTAGATAGATATCTGATTCAGTGTAAGTTCCTTTCTTAGTTTTAAGATAGTGCAGTAGATGAACATTTCAAGCATCTCTTAAGACTTTTCAGATATTTGAATGCTACTGTTCATCATAAGTTATATGTTTATTGTTCTGAAAGATATCTTTTAACATACACAGATTTTGTAAATGTTTCTTTAGATAGAACATATTTAAGTGGTTTTTGCTTTAAATTATTTAAGTTGAAGAAGTAGTCCATAATCTCGCAGTGGATTTAAAATGTAGAAGTGAAATAAAAGTCTTGTTGTCTTCCTCCACTTAAATTATTGCGCAGTTTAGCTCAGGTAGCTCGACATGTTTCGAACATATAAATGTTCATCATCAGGAGAGCTAAAAGAATCTACCCTTATTCAAGAGTTCAAGTTCGAAATAATACAATATAAAAGTAAAATTCAAACCAACGGCCTGAACAAATGAAAACCTACTCACCAGAGCTCGGGTCCGAAGCCCATTGTAAGAAGGGGAAAAATTCAACCCTTAGGAGAAATGTATCATTTTATCATCCACTGTGAATTTACTTGCTTGCGGGTGTGGTTTGTTACAGTCGGCCATGCTACTTTTTTTCGTCCCGAAAAACCAACATCCACCCATGTCTACCTATAAATAACAAAACAACAAAGCATTACTTTAAACCAAAACTTCGGCTGGTCAGCTAATTCTGTTGATGGTGACCAGTCATCTGCAACACTATGCTGATTTTTATGTTACAATACGCTTTCAATATCTTTGTGTAACGATTCTAAGAATTTATCTTAACACATGCTCAAGAGACTATTCTCATTGAGCAGAAGAATCTTTCTCTAAGACTCCATCTGAGTCTTCTGTTTCACTTCTGCTTTCTAACGCGGGAGTAAACAGTTCCATACGGTCAGCAGAACTGACACCTTCATATTTCTTTTGTGTACGATTAGAACTCGGAAGGTCTTCTACAACATATCGACCATGCTCTGAAACTTTTTTTACTCTATACGCAGGACCAGAAAACTTTGGAAGCAACTAATTGGTTTTCCCATCGTTAGCAAAGTTATTACTCTTTGGAACAACTTGGTTTCCTATTTTGTATTTCTGACCTTTCGTTCTCTTAGCTTCAAAATAAGCATTCTGCTTTATTTCAAATTCTTGATTTTTTGATGCGACCCTTGCCTTGATTGGGCTGAATCACTCTGTACAGCGTCCTAGGTGACAGCTACTACAAACTGTTTTTATAATCTCTTGTTGTTAATGTACAATGTCATTTATCACGACATCAAATATGTGGGCATCTAGAAGTTATTCAGATTTTTATAATTATGAGTGTGAAATTCCATGTTTCACACAAAACCGCGCAAGGAGCCACTTTACAATAATGTCTTCATACAGAGGGAGCTAGTTGAATTTAAAATTTTCACAAATTCAATTTTTGAAAGTATCAAGATCAAGTCTTATTTGAATTACTCTGTACATCTTGTCAATCTCTCTGAAATACTAGTTAAAATAATCATCTGGCTAAATACCAAATTTAAAAATATATATTATGCCCCTCTATACACTTATATTCAGTTTTGACGCACGTATTCTTATCGGCATCAGCGTAGCTCAGATGGTAGAGCGATCGTCCAGCATGCAAGAAGTACCGGGATCGATGCCCAAGAAAATGTTTTTAATTATTTTATTCAGTTTAAGCACACGCCATATTTTTTTTGTCATGAAGTTATACCTTCTGGATTTTTATTGGATTTTTATATTGTGGTAAAGGTGTCGCGTCGCATCGGTGGGAAAAATTGCCCCATATACACCCACTAGTATTTTCAATATGTTATCTAAACCATAATTCCCAGACGAAGAGATAAGAGGTAGCAGCAACAAGTAACAGAGATAAGGTATTTTCTTTTGAAGTTATGATGTGATAACCCTTTTTAATCGTTCCCACGCATAGGTCGGTATTTTTACCAAATTACTATCAATGGGACTTTTGTATGACAAATTTAAATACATTATCGATTGGTTCACATCGGACGCAAAAAAATGTAAATATTTGTTTTACAATATTAACAAATACTCTACAGGGTGTATCAAAAATTGTGAATGAATAGGAACGGTACGTTATTGGAATCGGTGACGTCCGGCGCCGGTGCCGCGCGACGATCAGTGAAACGAACCTATGCTAAGACGATACGGATTTTGGCCGGTCCGGTTCTATTCGTTTTAACGTGAGTGGTGCATTAAAACCTTGTGACAATTAGTTTAATGTACTACTGGACTACAATAAACCGGACCGGCTAAAATACGTATCGTCTGAAAGAGTCGTCAGGGTTTATAAAAATAAAATAGTTTATAGTTATTTACAAGTGGGATATGAGTTTTATTGGCGCACGCACGCTAATCCGCATAAGTACGGTAATAAAGCGGTATCACACGTATATTTTAAACAGTTTTATCTGCGCCATTGAAAATTTAAACTAAAAGGTAATTATAATTTAAAATTTATGAATTTATTTTTGGGGTAAACCGGAACGATGAAACTAATAATCGAAACGGCGCCGGTGCGGCGCGGCGTTCTCAAAAATTGGGTGAAAACGCTTTGTTTTCCTTGTAACCACAATACTGTCATGACTAATAAATCAAAAAAAAACTTACTTTGACGTTTTAACATTGAAAATGTTTCTGTTTTCCTAGTATAGGGCCTCAAATCGTGAAAAATTGCATGCTACCTTTGCCACATTCAGGGCCGGATTACTCACTAGGCTAACTAGGACCCTAGGGGCGCCCGGGCAGTGGGGGCGCCGCGCCACGGGCCCGGCGCAACGGCCGGATCATAAAATTGCCAATGTCTAAATTTCTGGCCTTGTTAAGGTGATAATGTTTTGATTTTACTATATAACTTTTGTCGATGTGACAGGCAATTGATGCAAAAAATACAGTAGAAATCTTTGTCGGCGTGACGCTCCCAATTCCGAACTCCAAAAAACTTTAGTGCTCCTAAATTAAAAACAAAAATGGGTATATCCTTTCAAATCAATCTAACACCGCAAACGAAGCCGACAGTGATACTGAGTGCGGCCGCTGCACGCGCCGACTTTACTTTTATACAAAAATAAATAATTTTCGAACAAAAAAATGCCGCTAACCCCTACCCAACCCTCGCAAAAAAGAGCTAAGCTATAGGAACTTGAGGAATAGTTTTACGCTGTTGCCAAATTTATACAGATTTAATATTTATATTTTAAAATTTTATCAGATGTACCTAGTATGCAGTCATGAGAACGATATCCCAAAACAAAATTTTGTCATGAATCTTCGAAAAAAGCTCCAAGGAAGCAACAGCGACAGCGTGTAAAACATAAGACGGTACACAGAGGACCATCTTGTTAGCCTGTGCCAATATGACACCGATTTACGATCCTTTACAGTCCTACGGCACTATGCTATATTGGCCGCTTCTGATTGGTGAATTAACGTCACTTTGAAGTACTAACTCTTCACGCATGGCCCTCCGCTCGTTCCGGGGCGCCACCACACAACTGAAACTAACCCAAATTTACAAAAAGAATCAAACACAACATTAAAAAAATAAAAAAAACATGTCTTGCCACAGACAGGAACCGGACGCGGGCCATCTGTATCACAAACATAGAATGTGACCACTGACCCCACTAAACCTGCTGGAATGAATCCACTCGATCGTAGATAAAGTGAAGGTGACGTTAGCCCAACAATCACAGATGGTCAATATAGCATAGTGCCGTAGGACCATAAAGGATCTTAAAACGCCACTGATTACGCATGGCCCTTCCTGCTAACTAACCCAAACTAACCCAAGACATACCCAAAATCAAGAAAAAAACAGAAAAGGAAACTAACCAGGTGCTAACCCAAACTAACCCAAGACATATCAACTTTTCGCATGGCCCTCAGGGGGCGCAACCAACAAAAACTAACCCAATGCATGCCCAAAATGAAGAAGAAAACTGGTTACAAACATAACATTAAAAAAATTAAAAAAAAAACGATGGGAATCGAACCCCTCTCTATCATAGACCACCAGAGCAGTTGAAAGCAATCCATTGCACTGTAAAGACATGGGTACACTAGTATTTCAAATTTGGCCACGCCTTCAGCGTGATTGGCTTTGTGCGGGCACAGGCTAATGGTATAGCCTATTCTTTAGGCTATGCTAATGGCACAGCTAGCTTATGGATGATCCTCTGTGTACCGCCTTATGTGTAAAACCATATGAGAAGCACTTTAAGGCAACAAAAGGTGATATACCTATCCATTTTCGCCATTGAATTGGAACTGGTCCAAACATTAGACTTTTATCACTTAATTAATGAATTTGCTTCAAGGAAATGTCGAAAAATAAAGTAGTAACATTTATTTTCAATAAAATTGTTTCAGATTTTAATAGACCTTAAACATGAAGGGGGGAAGGGGGGAGGGGCGGCGCCGAGGACCGACTAGCCTAGGGCGCCTTGGACCCTTAATCCGGCCCTGGCCACATTCATTGCGTCATACGCGTGAGAGATCGTGTTAGTTTCTTTAATTATACTTAAATTTGATTTTAACGTACCGAAACCGATTCATTTGAAACTAACCGAAAGTTTATTGAACGACTAACCAAAAGGACCAAGACGGGCTAAAACGTATCGGAACAGGATACAAATATTAAAACTAATTAAAACGAACCGAATTTCGGCGGCTAACGAAAACAAACCACAAACATTAAATTTGATTATAACGTATCGGAACCGGTTCAAGTGACCAAAATAATTTGGAACTAACTGAAGGTAACCGAAAGTTGATTGAATGACTCAAAACTAACCAAAGTAACTAAAAGCACCAAAATAGGCTAAAACGTATCAGAACAGATTACAAATGTTAAGGCAGAGTACAAATAATATCGAGTAGATTCACTCAGCAAAAATCGTTTGATGTTTTTGGATCAAACGCAAAAGCCGCAGCACGGTAAAAAATTAGTTTTTCTACAGTCGCGCGCAAAATAACTAAATACTAAATTCAAATGAAATCGCAAAATCGACTAATGCCGTGGATCCTTATTTTGCGCTCTAGCGCGAACATGGAAAAGGAAATCCTCACTTTTTTCGTCTAGTGTGCTGAATGGTCATGGAAACCGAAGATAAATAAATGACAGTCGAGCGTTTCTTATAGTTTGTTGCTGACAATCCTGTTCTAAATATGCCCGAAGCCCGAACAATGTCAAAACTGATAGTCATTCGCAAATTTCAGAATAAGTACAGAGAAAAATGTGGATTTAATTTTGGAAAATAAGGCTGTAGAAAAAGTTCTGTGTGTTTTTCGAGCGCAAAGTAAGATTGCCGTTTCGAAAGATTCTTTCTCAAGCGGCAATCCGTTACTTTGCGCTCTAAATACACAAATAACTATTTTACTCTACCTGCAGCAGCGAGCAGTCTGTGAGGGGAGATTCAAAAAGTATTAGCTGATGCAAAATTATTTCCTCGGTTATTATTTGATACACGATATTTCAAAGAGCGAATAAGGTAATTTTTAATACGTGATTCAAATGAATAAAACTATGTAATAAAGTCACACAAAATAGTAACGTATACTAAATTCAAAAGCATTATAAATATAGGTAATACCAATTAATAGTATATTATTTTATATGGAGGAAAAGTAATACTTTTCATGGCGCGCTCGTGTTTAACAGCCGAACGGAGTGAGGCTGGTAATAGAGAGCAAGCCATGAAAAGTAACTTTTCCTCCAAATAAAATATGCTGTTTTTTCTTCAAATGTCGACAAATTAATGCAAAAAGTCTCTTTTTAATAGTAATAATAATTATTATTAAAGATAAGTGGGTTCGCAAGGCGGCTTAGACCGGTGCGGTGTCGGTGAATAGGCTCAGGTTGTTGCTATAGTAATGTAACATAAAGCTGTCAGTTGACACTGTCAACAATAATTATATTTTTACAATTGCGTCTTCGATTGCGTTTTAATTCCGTATTAATAAGCAGTTATTGAGTAAGTTCGATTAAATAATAACCAATCTGTTCCTAAATTAGTGATTTTTAGAAATGCAGTCACACATTGAGTGAAAAATACAAATTTTAGTTTAATAACTCTTGAGTTGTTGACGCTTATTTTGATGTTTGTTTGTATTGTATCTATGTTGCTATGATAACACTTTTACCTCCGCCGGCGGAAAAGTGAAAAGTAAAGCTCCGGCGGAGGAAAAACGAAACTGATTTCTCTATTAAAACATGTATAAAGCAGAAGGTTCAAAGTACTTGACAAATAGTGTGGGAATTTATATATAAAAAAGGACATATTAAGCTAGTAATAGTATATTATTTTATATGGAGGAAAAGTAACTTTTCCTCCAAATAAAATATGCTGTTTTTTCTTCAAATGTCGACAAATTAATACAAAAGCATCTCTTTTTAATAGTAATAATATCTAATTATTATTAAAGATAAATGGGTTCGCAAGGCGCCTTAGACCACGGTCGTAGGTGGCCTTGCTTAGACCGGTGTCGGTGAATATAATGTAACATAAAGCTGTCAGTGGGCACTGTCAACAATAATTATTTTTTTAAGATGCGTCTCCGATTGCGTTTTAATTCCGTATTGATAAGCAGTTATTGAGTAAGTTCGATTAAATGATGACCAATTTGTTTGATTTTTAGAAATGCAGTCAAAAATTGAGTGATAAATATAAATTGTAGTTTAATAAATCTTGAGTTGTTGACGCTTATTTTGTTGTCTGTTTGTATTGTATCTATGTTGCTATGGTAACACTTTTACCTCCGCCGGCGGAAAAGTGAAAAGTAAAGCTCCGGCGGAGGAAAAACGAAACTTCACGGCCGCCTACACAGTCGAGTAATGACGGATTTACTGACGTTTGAAGAAAAACTAAATTTATAGCTTCTTAAAGGTCTTAACACTTTATTACTCGCGCTACGAGTATTTCTCTCACATTTTCTACGAAATCGTCAGTTTTCGTCAGTTTCTTTAACATGGCCAATTAACCGGGTGCATTTCCCAAGTGATTGGCTGCATTTGTGAGAATTTCTCTCATCGCGCTACGTCTGCCGTAGTACTTTTAACATTGAAAATATTTCTGTTTTCCTGTTATGGAGCATCATATTGCGATAAAGTGCATGCTACATTTGCCACACATGACATCATATGCGTGATGAACTACTAACCCAAACTAACCAAAAGTAATCAAAAGCACCAAAAAGAACTAAAATGTATCGGAACAGATTAAAAAAATTAAAGTAAGTTAAAACTAACTCAAATTAACCGAACTTTTGCAGCTAACCAAAACTAACCAAATACATTAAAATTGGTTATAACGTATCGGATCCGGTTCAAATTACTAAAATAAATTGGAACTAACTGCAACTAACAGAAAGTTGATTGAACAACTAACCAAAAGCACCAAAAAGGGCTAAACCGTATCGGGCAAATTAAAAATATTAAAGTAAGTTAAAATTAACTTAAATGAACCGAATTTTGGCGACTAACCGAAACTAACCGAAAACATTAAATTTGATTATAACGTATCGGAGTCGATTCAAGAGACTAAAATAAATGAAAACTAACTGAAATTAACTGAAAGTTTATTGAGCGACTAACCAAAACTAGCCAAAAGCACTAAAAAGGGCTATAACGTATTGGAATAGTTTAAAACATTAGAGTAAGTTAAGACTAACCCAAATTAACCGAATTTTGGCGACTAACCAAAATTAACCAAAAACGTAAAAATTGGTTATAACGTACCAGCATCGGCACCGGTTCAAATGACTAAAATAAGCTAATTGAAATTAACCGAAAGTTGATTGAACGACTAACCAAAATTAACCAAAAGTAACAAAAAGCACCAAAAATGCTAAAACGTATCGGAACCGGTTCAAACAAATACATATAAAAAAAGAGATGTTTTTGGGTTCAAACTACTAAAATAAATTAAAACTAACTAAAACTAACCGACAGTTGATTGAGTGACCAAACAAAACTAACTAAAAGTAACCAAAAGCACCAAACGTGCTAAAATAGGTTACACAAATTAAAGTAAGTTAAAACTAAACAAAACGAACCGAATTTTCGCGGCAAACCAAAACTAATCAAAAACATTAAATTTTATTACAACGAGTCGGAGCCGGTTCAAATTAATACGTCTGTGGTTTCATGCGAGTGATTTTTCAAGGTCGCATCACGACACGGAAATTTTTCCTGAACGTCACGAGACGGTTTATGAAAAATTGATTATAACGTATCGGAACCGGCTCAAACAAGTAAAATAAGTTGAGACTAAGCGAAACTAACAGAACATGATTGGACGACTAATCAAACTAACCAAATCTATTAAAATTGATTATAACGTTTCGTAACTGGCTCAAATGAATAAAATAAGTGAAACTAACCGAAAGTTGGTTGAACGACTAACCAAAACTCACCCAATCCATTACCATCGGAACCGGTTCAAATGACTTAAATAAGTTGATATTAAATGAAACTAACCGCGATAGATCGGAGCTTAAGAGACGGATCGAATTAATTTTTTTTGTAAAAACTAGTCGAGTTGCATACCTTTAGATTTCTTCCACTGTTCACATCTGAAACAAAAATCGAATGTGGAATTGTATAATATAATAAACTAAGCCAAAAATCAAATTATATACCTTACAGCCGTAACTTCTTAACAATAGTCTAAAACCAGCTTAATTTATTGAAAAATTCACAGTCCTTCACAAAGATGCAACCGGGGGGACATTGAAAATGATGAATAAAAACGCGTTCAATCAACTTTCGGTTAATTTCGGTCATTTGAACCGGTTCCAATGCGTTATTACCAATTTTACTGTTTTTGGTTAGTTTAGGTTAGTCGCCAAAATTCGGTTAATTTGGGTTAATTTTATCTTACTCCAATATTTTTAATCTATTACGATACGTTTTAGCCGGTTTCGGTGCTTTTAGTTACTTTTGGTTAGTCATTCAATCAGCTTTCGGTTACTTTCAATTAGGTAGCTCCAATTTATTTCACTCATTTGAAGCGGTTCCGATACATTATAACCAATTTAAATGTTTTTGGTTAAATTATGTCAGTTGCCAAAATTAGGTTAATTTGGGTTAGTTTCAACTAACTTTAATATTTTTAATCTGTTCCGATAGGTTTAAGCCCTTAGTGCTTTTGGTTACTTTGGCTAGTTTTGATTAGTCGTGCAATCAACTATCTGTTAATTACAGTTAGTAATTAGTCAATATTAGTCATTTGAACCGGTTCCGATACTTTATAACCAATTTTAATGTTTTTGGTTAGTCGCCAAAATTCGGTTACTTTGGGTTAGTTTCAACTTACTTTAATATTTTTAATCTGTTCCGGTACGTTTTAGCCCTTTTTGGTGCTTTCAGTTAATTTTGGTTAGTTTTTCAATGAACTTTCGGTTACTTTCAGTTAGTTCCAATTTATTTTAGTCATTTGAATCGGTTCCGATACGTTATAATCAAATTTAATGTTTTTGGTTAGTTTTGGTTAGTCGTTAAAATTCCGTTCGTTTTGGTTAGTCATTCAATCAACTTTCGGTTAGTTTTAGTTAGTTCCAATTTATTTTAGTCATTTTAATCGATTTCGATACCATAAATCAAATTTAAGTTTAAGTAAATAAACTAACACGATCTCTCACGCGTATGATGTCATGTGTCAAATGTAGCATGCACTTTTTCACGATTTGAGGCCCTATACTTACTAGGATAATAGAAACATTTTCAATGTTAAAGTATAAGAGTTGCTTTAAAAATACAAAAGGTCATGTGAAAAATTCGCAATTATTACAACATAAACAGATTTTTGCTCACGCTAGTGGTGACGGGCATTTTTGCCGTACTCGTTTTCTTTTCTCACTATTGTCTTTATCCAAATTTAGGTAAATAACAGAATTTTAATTGGAGACATATTTGTTAAACCGATTATACATGTAATTGAAAAACTGCATATTATTAAAAAATTATTATAAATCTTACCTGAGTAAGGGTCTTTGGGGCATCTAAAAAATGATAACCCTTCACTCACTTTTATAATGAAATTATCCGCACAACAATATCTCGCCATTATAGCGATCTTAATAATTATTTAATTCAACGCGACCCAACAGTACAAAATATCAAGGCGTTTGCACACTGAGCGTAAATTCTCCCTCGTAGTGTAGCCACTGCTGGCCGCGAACGAGATTAATCCGGATTCGCTTCGAAGCTAAAAACTGTCGGCGAAATTGGAAATTTGTCTCGAGTGAACCTACCGTATATACTTATTTATGCCGTGGTTAAGGTAAGTTAAAACTAACCCAAATTTACTGCATTTTCGCGACTAACCAAAAACATTAAAATTGCTTATAACGTACCGGAACCGGTTCAAATGATTAAAATATAATAACACTTACTGAACTTTACCGAAAGTTGATTGAACGACTAATTAACCAAAAGCACCAAAATGGGCTAAAACGTATCGAAATATAAATTGAAAATATTGAAGTAAGTTAAAACTAACCCAAATTAACCGAATTTTGGTGACTAACCAAAAACACTAAAATTGCTTAGAACGTACCGGAACCGGTTCAAATGATTAAAATATATTAAAACTTACAGAACTTTACCGAAAGTTGATTGAACGACTAACTAACCAAAAGCACCAAAATGGGCTAAAACGTATCGAAATAGATTAAAAATATTGAAGTAAGTTAAAACTAAGCCAAATTAACCGAGTTTTGGTGACCAACCAAAAGTAACTAAAAACATTAAAAATGCTTATAACGTAACGGAGCCGGTTCAAATGACTAAAATAAATTGGAACTAACTGAACTTTACCGAAAGTTTATTGAAGGACTAACCCAAAACTAACCAATAGTAATTAAAAGCATCAAAACGGGCTAAAACGTATTGAAATAGATTAAAAATATTGAAGTAAGTTAAAACTAACCCAAATTAACCGAATTTTCCTGACTAACCAAAAATAATCAAAAACACCAACATTGTTTATAACGTATCGGAACTGGTTAAAATGATTAAAATAAATTAAATCTAACTGAAATTAACTGACAGTTGATTGAGCGACTAACTAAAAGCACCAGAGAGAGAGCTAAAACATATTGGAACATATTAAAAATGTTAAGGTAAGTTAAAAATATTTAAATTATCCGAATTTTGGCGGCTAACTAAAATTAACCAAAACATTAAAATTGGTTATAACGTGTCGGATCCGGTTCAAATGACTGAAATAAATTAACACTAACTAAAACTAACCGAAAGCTGATTGAATGCCCAACCAAAACTAATCAAAAGTAACCATAGATACCAGAAAGGGCTAAAACGTATCGCAAATGATTAAAGGTATTAAAATAAGTAACTAACCCAAATTAACCGAATTTTGGCGACTAACTAAAATTTACCAAAAACGTTTAAATTGGTTATATCGTATCGAAACCAGCTCAATTGACTAAAATAAATTGGAACTGACTGAAAGTAACCGAATGTTGATTGAATGACTAACCAAAAGTAACTAAAGGCACCAAAACTGGCAAAAACGTATCGAAATAGATTAAAAATATTGAAGTAAGTTAAAACTAACCCAAATTAACCGAATGTTGGTGACTAACCAAAAACACTAAAATTGCTTATAACGTATTGAAACTGGTTCAAATGACTAAAATAAATTAAAACTAACTGAAATTAGCCGAAAGTTGATTGAACGACTAACCAAAACTGACCATAACTAACGAAAAGCACCAAAAACGGCTAAAACATATCGGAGCAGATTAAAAATACTAAGGTAAGTTGAAACGATCTTAAATTAACCGAATTTTGACGACTAACTAAAATTAACCAAAAACATTAAAATTGGTTATAACGTATCGGAACCAGTTTAATGGACTAAAAGGAATTAAAAGCAACTAACACTAATCTAAAGCTGATTGAATGACTAACCAAAACTAATAACAAGTAACCAAAAGCACCAAAATGGGCTAAAACGTATAGGAACAGGTTGCAAAAATTATAGTAAGTAAAAACTAACCAAAACGAACCAAATTGTGGCGACTAACCAAAACTAACCAAAAAGATTAAATTTTATTATAACGTATAGGAGTCGGTTTAGAGACTAAAATAAATTGGAACCAACTGAAACTAACCGAAAAATTATTGAACGACTAACCAAAATTAACTAAAAATATCCAAAAGCACCAAAATGGGCTAAAATGAATCGGAACAGTTTAAAAATATTACAGTAATGTTAGGGCTAATTATATACTCTATATATTAATAGATTTTCAATCTAAAAGGAGAGGGTAATTCTTTAGGTCTTCATATCTGCACCTTTTTTTATTTATTTGTTTTTAATTATATATATTATAAAGGCTGGTGCTTGTATTTTTACTTTTCTAAATTCTACTTTTAAAAACTATTTGAATTACAACACAAATCACATTTTTGCGTTTTTATTCATCATTTTCAATGTTCTCCCGGTTGCATCTTTGCAAAGGACTGTGAATTTTTAAAGCACTTCTGCATGTGGCCGGCAAAATATTTCGATTGTAATGAAAGTTTGTTGCTTGGCGATTTCGAGAATGAAATTTACGACAAAACCATGGACCGTCATTGTCAAGCGTATTATTCCGTGATACATGATGATTTCATTAAAATATAATGCATAAATAATTACTCGAATTTAACTGAATTTCTTAAAATAAATTGTAAGAGCTCTCGAGAAAAAAGTCACGAGATTAGATGTACCCAAGTTTTTAAAAGAAGCGGATAATAGACAATTTTTGTTTACAAAGATGACCATAATTGTTAGATTGGCGCGAGCATGCGGGGCAAATGAATTGGTAAAGGACCCCGCATATATCTTATAGGGCTTTGGGGCCCGGTCAAATTTGATAAAACTTTGGTATGTTGTTTTTCTTGAGGTCCTGATCAAAAATGTTCATGGACGCAAATGAATTCTATGACTAGTTTTTGAGATACGGGACGTTTAAAAAGTTGAATACTCGACTTTAAATATGGCCTCAGCGAACTATTTTTTGGAGGCTTGGACGAAAATTATTAGAATCAGACACTGTATTTCGTACCAACTAATGCATAACAATTTAAAAGAAAAACAATCTCAGATTCGTAAACCTGGATATATCTGCAATAAAAAAGTTTTGCAACAATATTCCGTACAATATCGGAAGAAAATCAATGTTAGATAAAAGATGCAGAAAATCTTAAAAATGTTCTTCCATACTTCGGCATTTTTTCATGTTTGAATAGATGGCTTTGCTTTGATGTATTATGGAAAATTTGAAGGAATTTATATTCCAATCTTCTAACATGATATTGTTCGTCCCGATCAGCTACTTCATGTCCGTGATATGCTTTCAACCTGTCGAGGTGGACAACTTTCAGTTTGCTTCTGGGGCTACGCTGAATTCTATACACAACGTCATTAATTCTTTTGATGACCGTATAGGGTCCTTCCCATACTGGTGTTAGCTTGGGACATCTCCCTGTCTTCCTTTGCGGGTTATATAACCAGACTTTATCGTTCATCCGAAATCCCCTAGAGTTAGCTTGGAGATCATATCGAGCCTTCATTCGGTCACTGGCGAGACGTTCAACCGGTAGTCCCACATCATTCTGTTTCATCTTCCCACTGGATCTTGTCTGGGATCCTTGACTTGAGGCACAGGTTGAACACTGCTGGCACCATGATTTCACATCCTGGCAGTAGTTGACCCAGTAAAATCTGTAGCGGATCTTGTCAATCATTCCGTTAACTCCGAGATGAGCGCCAAACTTTCTATTATGTACTTCGTCCAGAACTTCCGATATCCTCTTCCTTGGTACCACTAACTGCGTCTTCACTACTTTGCCATCGGCGCTTTCCCAGGCTCGTTTAAGTAGTCCATTTTCAACTAGCAGAGAGTCCCACTGAGCCCACAGAGATTTAAAAGTAGGTCCCTTAGTTGAAATATCTCTCCAGCTTGGTCTTGGTTGACGTTCTTCCTTAGCTTTTAGTAGTAGTGCTATTTCATTATCCTCAAGCTGATCTTTCTTTAGTTGCTCTGTGGTCCACTGCTGATCAACCTTAAACTTGATTCGCCTAATGGGAGTGATTCCTTCTCGTTGGTCAATTCTTTGGCGATGTTTATAATTATCCTCACATGACCTTCTGGATAAAGCATCTGTATTACTATGCCATCTTCCTTCCCTGTGCGTAGCCTTAAAGTTATATTGTTTCAACTCTTCCTGACTTGGCTTTGAACTGCTGTTGTCTCTGGATGAAGCTGTAGGTCGTAGTTGTACTCGGCAGTCTCTCTTAAAATGCCCAATGTTGCCACATATATAGCACTGATTTGAAACATTTCGGTTACGTGGCCTATCTTCTAGTGGCTCCCGAAATCTTTGTACTTGACAGTCCCTTTTGAAATGCCCAGTCCTTCCGCATCTATAGCACTGATTTATAACCTTTTGATTACATGGTCTAACTTCTGCAGGCTCCCGGAATATCCGTACTCGACAGTCCCTTCTGAAATGTCCAGTCTTTCCACATCTATAGCACTGATTTGATGTATTTCGGCTATGTGGCCTATCTTCTATTGGCTCCTGGAATCTTTGTACTCGACAGGCCCTTTTGAAGTGTCCAGTCTTGCCACATCTATAACACTGATTACTGTTGTATGGCCTAACTTCTAGTGACTCCCTGAATCTCCCCGTGGCCTGAAGAACTTCGGTTAATTTCTTCAAAATACCGCCCATTTCAGTTAGTTCACAGCTGTTTGTCGCCTTTTCTTCCTTGATGGATACGTCCCTGATTGCTGGCTTAGAGATGTTACAGGCCGCCTCGATTTCCAGAGCTCTACCCAAAACTTCACGGCTGTTATCAAATTTGGCTAGGCGAAGCATTTTCTGAGTTTCTGGATCTCTGATACCATCCACGAAATATTGGGCAGCAAGTTCCTCTTGAAATTCCTCTGTCGCTCCCGGGTAGGCCAATTGAATGAGACGTCTAATGTCTGCCTCAAATTTTTGCAGGTTTTCACCAGGCTTCTGATGCCGAGACTTTACTTGCGCTTGGTACAGTTGTCTTCGGTGTTGGTCTCCAAATCGTCTCTCCAGTACAGCTACAAGTATGTCATATTTCCCTTGTTGGCTGATGGGAATGGTCTGCAGTAGTTCCAGGGCAGACCCACGAAGCGCTACCACTAGTGATGTAGCCATTTCTTCGTTATTCCAACCGTTGGCAACAGTAGCGGCTTCAAATTGCCTTCTGTACATTGTCCACGATGTTTGACCGTCATACGTTGGAGGTTTGATGTTTTGTCCTGAGGCGAATGCCCTCTCAGTGGGTCCTTGATGTTTTAGTCTGGTAACTTCTGCTTGAAGATCCTTCATTTCTTTCTGTACGTTTCCAACTTCTTTTTGTATAGTGTTTACTTCTTTTTCAGATTTTTCGTCCAATATTTTCTGTAATTTTTCTTGCTCGCCTACAACTACATCCAGCATCCATTTCTGAAGCCGGTCCTGTTCTATTTGCCTTTTATCTTCTTGATCTTGTAAAATTTTCAGAAGCCGTTCCTGCTCTGCTTGCCTTTTATCTTCCAGGTCCTGTAAAATTTTTTGAAGTCGGTCCTGTTCTTCTTGCCTTTTACGTTCATCTTCTTCCCGATCCGCTTGCCTTTTGTCATCTTGATCTTGAAAAACTTTCTGCAGCCGGTCCTGTTCTGCTTGCCTTTTATCTTCCTGGTCTTGTAAAATTTTCTGAAGCCGGTCCTGTTCTGCTTGCC
>MU184018.1:77814-103989 GCA_016904865.1 Pissodes strobi
TTCCTGGTCTTGTAAAATTTTCTGAAGCCGGTCCTGTTCTGCTTGCCGATCCGCTTGTTTCTTATCTTCTTGATCTTGAAAAATTTTCTGAAGCCGTTCCTGTTCTGTTTGTCTTCTACGTTCATCCTGTTCCCGTTCCGCTCGCCTCTCAGCATTTAAATTATCCATAAAATCGGCCAACATTTTATTTATTTGCTCCATTTCTGCCGTTTGTTGCCTCGTATTGACCATAGAATGTTAAAAATTTTTGCTTATATATAATCTCCAATCCATCACGAATATTCGGGAAGTAGTCCGAGGCCATTCTATATGATCTCGACGAGGCCATCGAGACAATTCCAGCGATCCTGAAACTTCGCGACCGGCCGGGCGATGAGTCATACAGACAGGGAAGCGAGCGGCACGGCGGCGGCTAGTTTTATAGGGTAGCACAAAAACGTTCGGATGGTTGTTAGGCTAGCCGTAACAATATTTTGGTAAAATATGTAGATTTATACAATTAATTGTGTGAAATCTCTATGAAAACGGTTTGTTTCGGGAAATGGGTAGGGAAAAATGTTAGATTTTTTTTATGATTTGATGCAGTTTTTCTCGATTTTATTTATGGCAGACGTCGTGATAAAATGTAGCTTTCAGCATATCAATGCAATCAACAGTTTTTGGGGTAAGTAAGTAAATTTATTTGTCTGAAACCTCATTTAAAACGATTTGAAGTCGGGAAACGGGCCAAGATCGGAAAATTTTAAATTTTTTCACGCGAAAAGTAGGACTTTCTGGCAATTTTATGGGATCTTTTTAAGTTCCATTTTACTTTAAACATGGAGGTCTATAGCATTTGTGTTCAAAATATTTGTTCATATTGCAATTACTCGGATTTCCTCTCATTTCTGTATCCTAAAAATTATTTAAATATCGCACACCATATCAAATATTCTTATTTGTTAATTTTTGTTTGCACATAAAGTAGAACTTGATAGGTAAATGATATTTCTTATATAATTCTTGATCTTTTTTTAATTTATCACTTTCGGTTAAAACGAAAGTTTGAAATGACATTGGTAAAATTTCAATTAAGCCCAAAAAAAAATGAAGGGCTTCTTAAAAAATGTGTTTAAAACTAAGGGAAATACTAGGATGGGAATTTCTAAGTGGGACCAGTAATAACAGGTTTGCAAAATTTTTAAGAGGAGTGTGA
The DNA here is from genome assembly GCA_016904865.1 of Pissodes strobi. Lineage (NCBI taxonomy): Eukaryota > Metazoa > Arthropoda > Insecta > Coleoptera > Curculionidae > Pissodes > Pissodes strobi. Next base: position 79,010 of record MU184018.1, read on the forward strand.
ATATTCCTTTTAAACCTGTCAATCACTTTTAAGGGCGGCTCAAATAATAGAAAGTAACATTTTTCTTGAATTATTAATATAATGAGCTTTTAAAAAGATTTTAAAAGCCTATCGAAATATGTAATAATCCATAATTGGCCATACGTTTATATAGACAGGTAAGGAATGGATCCTTTTTTGCCCTGTTTCGTACCATGCCATTTTAACGCCAACCTTTGGGTAAAGAAGAACCGTTGGAATAAAAACTATAAAAAGGTTATCTCTTGGTCACAATTATTTTGAAAATTATCCTAGGGCGAAGGGTGATTTTCTTAAAATATTCGTGGACAAGAAAATATTTGCGGGATATTCGATAAGAAAATTTGACACAAATACGTTCGTATATAAATTTTAATGGTACTTATTACTCATTGCAAAATCTTGTTAAAAAATATGGTATTCACATAGAACCTACTAAACTTTGAATGAAAATAAAAATGTATCTATCTGTTATTTATGTCACTTCTGGTTATGGTTTAATGATTTTACATGCAAGGACTTAAAGTTAAATTAATTACATAATGCTTGTTCATAAATTATTATTTTAATTCCTACTATAACCTAGTTGAGCTGGAACCTTATGGAGGAACCGATCAAAATCACCATGGCAAAAACTTTAAGGTATTCCGGAAATTTAATGAATATTATTTCAACTTGTCGGTGGGGATTCTTTAATGGTCGACTCTCGATGAATTGCCAAGTACCTACCACAGCGAAATTAAAAATAATTAAACATAACTTACTGGTCATTACCGAGAAGGAACGGTACTCCGCTTGGTACGCCGGGGCACCCAGCTGACTTATTTTCATACCACACATACAGACATCGATCAGTGTATATCATATTTATATGTATGTATGTGCACGGTGCGTATTAGCACGAAGATACCTAGTGGATAATTCTGATTTAGTTCTTACAATTACTCCTTGAAGACTAAGACAGAGTAAATGGTAGGTCTAAGCTTTAATACCTGTTTTGACTTAATAGACAATAATCAAGACAATAACAAAACGACATGACTCGTCTTGAAAATGACGTCCGACGCTATGACGTGTATTCAAGGAGTTATTGTAAGAATAAAGGCCGATTCACATTATCAGACATAGAAAGATACGACAACGGCCGACAGAGACACGACAAACTATTCATGTTGATATAGGTACACACCAACCGATAGTTCTACAGCAAAGACGCGTAACGTAACAGAAAGAACCAAAAAGATTTTAAAAAATAAACAAATTTGTTTACTGAATTTGAAGACGCCACAATCGTTCCTCTTCTTCTTTCCCTTTCCCTTCGTATAAAATAGTATGCAAGCCGTACTATTACTTATCGCTACTGCAGCAATATTGCGAATGGCACCTAAGAGTATGCCTGTATCATGGCAAACCGGCAGCTTGTTTTTAATAACGTGCCAGAAAAATTACATTTATTGGAAAATAGCATGATGTAAGCAGGCAAGATGATTTAGTGGTTGATGTATGTTCCCTAAATTTGGCAACACCGCCCGGTGGTTTGGCAGCTAGTTCCAACAAGGACGCATGCTCTTGGTTAAAGGTACGTTTAGGCGTGGATTATCGTGCCGCATATTCATGCGTTTGGCGTTTTTGATATCAGGAGTTTGGCCGCAGGCCGGAATTAGATGGTTTCTGTTTGATTAGTCATTGTGGGTAATGGTTTTATCGTCGGTTTTCTGCCTAAAATACATAAGGTCATACAGCCTTAGGTACGATTTATTGCATATTGAAGATGTTATTAAATTTGGTGGCAACCATCTTGTTGTATTTTACGTGGTGTCGCAGAACAATGTAAAGCTGACCTATTGGTCGAATTTTTTCTGACCCTTAAACATTGAATCTTGGCGATCGAGGTGGACGATCTTGACTTGACCTCGTTCTCTTTTCTGGTAAACCCTCCTAAGAGGTGGAGTGCGTAAGCCTGATAAAAACTTTAAGAATTACTAATTCGCCCTTACGGGGATTAGCTTATTCCGGGCTAGAAAAGTTGGTATAGTTACCAGTTTGGTGAAATAAATTCATTGACTATGACTCAATGGAGTTTGTCTGAAGTCAAGATTTTTTTTTTGGTAACTGGCCTCAAGGGTGCCTGTAGGAGAGAACCTTGCTCCCATTCGTCATCACCACCAAAACTCTACGTAGTTAGGTAAATATATATATTTTACATTTTGTTCATACTAATTTATTTTCTGTACAGGGGATTTTTTCCTCATGATGTAAATCATTAAAGCATAGTTTTCTAACGATTCTCAGAGGGGATTGAATGTACTGCTCAACACTGGTATATAGAAAGTGTTATTCTTGAATCACGTTCAAAATTTATTAATCCATGCACTTGTTATATCATGCAATATCATCGAACAGAAGATAACTTGAACAGGCATAGCATAACTTTGTTTTCATTACTTTTACAAGAAGTAATATTCAGGGGAAATGAAGCGTACTAACCTCAGTATCATGTTGCAGTCCATCGCTCATAGCTGATGCCTTTGTCTTTATCGGAACTCGTATTGTATAATAAGATATAAGTTGTATATGATTTTAATAAAAAAAATTTCTACTTTGAATTTTTAATTACAAGAACTTTTAAAGTACTACATAAGCTTAATGTATGATTAAGTATTAGTCGCACAGGCTTCGATCTTGCATAGGGGTTTTAATTTTTAAAAGGACAAACTAAAGTAAAACAGCGGATAGATTTAGTTTTAGTTAGGGCTTTTATTATGCCGATTACCTATAGGGTGATAATAATAATGGCTATATGGCCTTCGACATTTTGTCAAGGATGGCTAAATTTCTATGAGGGTCTTATTTTTTAAAAATAGTCTATGTGTGGAAAGTGTTCTAAAAGATGAGGCTGCCTAAAATTGCAGCAGGGGAGTACTTACTTAGAGCTTGTTCTCTCTTAGGGTTTTAATTTGGAGCGAGATAAGTAGCTAACTAAGTTGCTACCAGTCGGTCCGGTTGCTTATTTTTTGATACCGACTGTAGTCACAGAGATACGAGATGTTCAGGTGGGCACTACCTCAAATGCTACTGAGAGTTGATGAGACAGAGCCAAGGCGCCTAGCAGCCTACGTTCAGAAGGCCGGAGGTGATATCGGCGGAGACCAGATGAGATAAGCCTAGTTTAAGTTTAAGTTGGGTGTGATATTATGTACACAAAATACTTGTGATCTTTCCACATAAAGTTATTGGCGTGATATTAGTATATTCAGCGTTGTATTAGATTGCGTGTTTTATTTCTCTCTGCGTTGTATTGATATAAATATTTTTGGAACGTTTAGGTGTAAACATAGCTTACCGAGGCTAATTCAAATAAGTATATCCCTGGTAGGATACTATTTACTAGTGTGGTTCAATTAATGCTCATAGATTTTTTTGTGTTATATTTCACTATTTTTACAATTTAGTTTATATTGTGGTAAATGACGAATATTGTCGTCCCGACTGATTAACTGTCTGATTATAATAATTTTATATAATGGTATTTCATAAACTGGCTTGTTAAGATTTATTTATGTACAACTGCGAACACATATACCATGGTAGACGCGCACAAGGTTTAGTAGTAATAAATATTATCCTGTTGACTTTTTATCACTAGAATGATGAGATACCTTATGCATATTTCGTTTATTATTAATTTGTTGAAATAGATTTTGACCTTTCAAAATCATTTTTGGTATATTATATTGCTACTTCCGATATAGCCACACGTGTCTAACAATCGTTCGATCATTATTTTACTTATTTCACTTTCATTATAATTTAATTTAATTAAAATTGCAGTCTGTATGTATACACAATTGAACTAGTTCTATAATTGTGAGCATATATTAACCTATTATTATTTGTTTTCACTTAAGCGCTTTTACATTTTTTTATATATTTATATCATTTTGTTTATTGAAAGAAACACGGCAGCACTTGAACGTCAAACCTAACGAGAATGCATTAAACCTAAACCTGCACGAATGTCACCGTCTTTTATTTGCTCTGAGATATCTCAACCAAACAAGTGTAATTAATAGTGATTTGATTTTTGAGTCGCCCATAGGATTCTCAAGACCGAGGACCTTCTAGTTTGGATCTACGGATTTAGTTATTTTAATCTAGTGGCGCCTTGGTCAAAAGTAAATAAGTGGTCCACTCCCACGCCGACGAGCAGTCGGAGCACATGTTGCTCTGGCCGAATCCTTAAGAGTACGTAACATCTTTATCTTATATTGCTATCCCATTTTAAAGGGTTTCACGCGCAACAAATTGAGTTTTCGCTTTTCTGTGACCACCAGATATCTTATCTACCAAGTAATAAACTTATATTTGGGCATTCTGCGGGGGTGTAAAGCTAGTTCGCCGCCTCGTGGTGCACCCTGGGTAACGCTAAATGAACTAGCACAACTGCAGTGACAGACCAGACAAGAGAAACTCCTGCCACACATCACAGATAAAATGCGAGATACAAAAAACGGTGCCTCTAGGGACTAACTAACTAAATATCTCGGGCCCAGTATCCGAGTCTGTCATCTAAATATCGAAGGTATAAGCAGATCAAAATGCCAAGTATTGCAGAGAATCCTGCACGATAACATTATTGACCTGGCGGCCATGCAGGAAATTCATGCCGAAGATAAGGCTCAACATGATTTAAGAGGGAAGATACCTGGGTATTACTTACTAGGAGCTACGTATGATAGATTCTACGGCGCCGCAACTTACGTGCCTAGGGATATAGAAAATGCCTTCCTAGTTACAAACTCCACCGAGAATGATATCCAGGAAGAAGTAATCAGAATTGGAGGAGCGACCGCAGTTAATATCTATAAGCCCCCCGCTACTATCTGGCCCCCTGAGGTAATAAGAACTCACCCACACTCCAGCATTTATATTGGAGACTAGTTTAGCTGCTGTTTTTACTAGGTGTTCTTTAAATCTGAGCGTCTTGTGCAGGGTAACTCCAAGGTATTTAGGATGTTTGTTATGACTGAGTAATTTATTACCAATATATACACGTAGTTCTCTATTTGCCATTTTGTTCTAAAGATGAAAGGCCGATACTTCGCTCTTGGTAGCACTTGGTTGTATTCTCAATTTTCTAAAATACTCGCTGAGGGCTGTTAGGTCTTCTTGTGGGAGTATTTCCAGCAGTTCCAAAATCCCTTTGGCCCGTTGCCAAGGTCCAGTCATCCGCATAGCCACATTTACGTGATCTGGTTTCCGGCATATGAGCGATGTAGAGGCGGAAAAGTAGGGGGACAAGAACAGAGCCTTGTGGAAGGCCGTTATTAAGTTTCATCAGTTTGCTCTTCTTGTTCCCCATTATTACTTGAAAAGTTCTATTTCACAGCATATTATCAAGGAGGTCGTTAACCCTTTTACAGGGAATGTCTCGGATCAGTTTATATATCAGACCCTGTCTTCAACTTTGCATTCCTGATGCGAAATGCTTTGTTTTGGACAACAACTATGATGTTGCTTCTTTTAAGATTGGAGTTAAGGAAACGCTTCTAAGAGGTCTACTAGAACCCAATTTTTGGCCAGTGGGTACCGCAGTCAAGGAGTTGTATGTTGTAATGTTGTATACAAAAGTTTTGTTCCTTCAGAAACTTTTCTGCGGTGTTACTAGAAAAACAATTGAACATCAGAAAAGCTTCTGAAGGAAGAATTTTTTTCTAGCTCACCCAATAAATAATTTAGGAGAGGGGTTCAGTAATAATCAGATACCCGACATTCTTGCAATTTACGTGGTAACTATTATAGCTAGATCCAACAAACCTTATATTACTGAACTCGCCTTAAAGAACTCTATCGATATACAGAAGAATATACAGTTTGTCGCATTAAAAAAAAACATTAGTTTAATCTGTATAGTAGAATTTCGATGTTCAATTGTTTTTCTAGTAACACCGCAGAAAACTGTATGAATATCCTTACAACTTTTGTATTTAACATTTTTTTATATGAGTGCAAATAAAAAAGTTAAAGGGGGGTTACATTTATAACCGGACACCCTGTACTTCGGTAACTATCTTCGGTAATATTATTTTCATTGGCAGGAGATGTAGTTTCTCAGAAGCGAAACCGTATTTCAGGAAAACTTTTTCCAAAATTACTTTTTTTAAATACCCCTCCTGACTAATTTTGGTAATTATTATACATAGCTCTTTTAGAAAATGTTTTCACTTAGATTTGTTTTTGTTGGTTACGTATTTAAGTATTTTACAAATGAACTTGTTGGTCCAGTTTTTGTTATTTACGTTTTTTAGATGTCAATCACCCGATTCATCGCGGCATCGATGTTTGAAAATTCAATGCATCGAAGTTGCGATGTATAGACTATTCCAGTCGATGTTGCCATTTCTACTCATATATGGAAATTGCTCCCATTTGAATTCACCAATGAAGTCAACAAAATACATGCAATATATACAAGTTTTGAAAATCATGGTAACAATAATTATTGGATATCTCATTTCACTTTACAAGCAGTTTACTTTTATATGTTGCAGGTGTTTTACATAAACCACATTAAAACTGTATAACATCTGATATCAAAATAAACACGTCAAGAAATAAATCTCGCGGACGCGTAGGCGTAAGTATTTATAATCCAGAGAAATGACAAATTTAATTTTGACTAGCAGCTCATATTTGTCATCGTGCGGTAATTTCGCATTCCTGCCTCCAGCCAAAATACACAAAATGTTAGAAAATTAAATGCTCTAGCTGACGCACCCGCACTGGCTGTGTAATAAGCATTACTTTTCTGGATGGATATGTCAACTCGGTAAATGGCCCGTGACTTTTCATATTTGCGGAGAAATATCTGCAGCCAAGGAATTTGCAGGTTCTTCTATGAAAACATATTTATTAATGGAGAATTCATAGTACATTCATAGTAATTTAGTGCTAGTTGTTCTAAGTCCATGGAAATTGGATTCGAATATTAACTAATATGATTAAAAATGTATTATGCTTAAAGAAACCGAACCTAAGGTGAATATCAGTTTTCACCTTTTGATTATAGATTCATCGACCCTAATTTATTTATTTATTTATTTATTTAATACAAACTCAACAGATTCAGCAGAACCCTATTACAGAGTAGGAAGCTTAAACTGATTTAAAGAGAAAATTCCAAACAAATTATGTATACACAAACAAGAACAAAAAAGAAAAAACAATATATAAATAGATTTAAAATGTTTCAGATTTACACGAAATATGTCACATTTTGTCTGGATCTCATTGTACAATCTGCACATAACATTGAGGGGTGCATTCAGAAAGTTAGTGGTATTGGCAGGTTCTAAGTAAAAAGTTAAGGAATTTCTTTTTCTATATGATGATATATAAAACTTAATTTTTGATAGTAATGCAGCATCATCGATATAATCATGCAAAAGCTTGTACAAAAATATAAGAGAGGAAATATTTCTACGTTTTGGCAAATTATACTTTTCCATAAGTTCAGTCTTTACCTCGATAGCAAGGGTAGGATGGTGCAGGTCTTCATTAACTATACTGTATTTACATCTATTGCTTAAAATAAATAAATAAATAAATATTGTTATTATTATTTTTAACCATATTTAGCTGCTTACAATCAAAAAAATTCATAAAATTCATCAATATCTCCACCTGATTGTTTTTATACATTTTATTTAAGTAATATTTGTTAAGGTGTGTTATGTTGAAATCACCTATAATAATAAACTTATGATTATATAATATAGCTAGATTCTCCAGAAAATTGAAGAGATCCTCTCTAAGTAAATTAGGACAATCAAGGGGGACATAAACCACAATTATATTTATATAGTTAAATTCACTGGTAAACATTTTAACACACAATACATCAATATTGGGCAACTTTGAATTTAAATATACTTCACAACTTTTATGAGTTTCTGAGTTTCTGTGTTCAGGGTACTTGGTAAATTTTAAGGTGGCACGTTCACCTCTTTTCTATACTTTTAGGTAAAACGAAGGTAATACAAGTTCGAGAACTTGGTTCAATAATTGTACAACCACAACAATCAGTTGCTAAAGTCGCAAGAACTGATAAATCATTAGTTCGTCAAATAGTAATAATATAATAAATTCGTTTGCTAAGCAGGACATAAAAAGTAACAATTATTAAATATTTAAAATTGTATTCAAATAGAGGGAGAGACTTAGTGCTCATTACCAGTAGGTAAAATCCAACCAGTGGCTTCTCTGACTTTCTTTCTAGGAAGATCGCTCATCTCAGCCTAACATATATAAATAGCAACAAAAAAAAATTATGTTCAAACGTCCCCAACTCATTACATTATTAAGCTTAGCGAAAAATAATTCGACAAATATTTTCAAAAACTTTTTTTTGAAGAATTTATACTAAATCCTTAAAAATCTTACCAGAAGTAGTTACACTAATTACTGAACATAAATAGTGCACCAAAGAAACGACACGCATTTGGTGCCCGGTTAAATCCTGATCAAAAGTTACTAGTTTTTAAGATAAACGGAATTTAAAATTTGAAGATTCGATTTAAATTATGTGCTCATCAAATTATTTTTTAGAGTTTGGATGAAAATTATTCGGATCGAATGCAAATTTTACAATAAATAAATGCTTGATGACACAAACTGTACCGGGTTATTCATTCTAAACAGCCACCCACCGTAATTTTGTTATTTTTAATGATAGGGAGCTATTTTTTATCGACTTAGAACACCTTGTATATTATTACATTTTTGAATTATCCATAAAATTATAGATATATTTTGTAAGGGAATATAAGTTTATTCCGCTCCACTGAATTCAGTTTTATTACCAGTGATTTTTGATGCTTGGTATATGAATCGCCAGTGACATCTATTCGTGAATGGGTATATTTCGTGCAACTAATTATTTAAGAAGAACAGGTATGCTGGTTTATACCTACAATTTGCGTATTCGTGTCGCTGTAGATTTCTATATTGAGTAGTGACATCTATACGGGAACGGACTTATCTCATGTAGTTGGTAATTTAGGGGCGTGGTACGCTGTTTAATACCTGTAATTTAAGCATTTAATTTACAATAGATTGCTATATTTAGTATATATTGAGTATTTCCTTAGTTTGTCTCCGCGTGTCCTATAGCGGTAGTCACATGATTTAAATCATCCAATTAAAGCATCGAAAATTATAAGAGGTTGAACGTCTTGAATTTTGAAAGCAAGGTCGTTTATCTTATTGGCGACGCCTGGCTGGGTAAGTGCTAGTTTTTAATCTTGAAATATTTTATTCATCTTACATATATTTCGCAAATTTTTTAAATACATAATTAATAATTGTTTCTGATACACTTAATCATATTCTGCTTAAGCAAGAAATTAGCATTTTTATATTACACTTTCCTTTAACTTACAACTTCAATAATCTTAATATTTTAGTGACCGTTCGGTAAAAATACCGATTTATTGGTGAATAATTTCGTCTTTCATTGGTCAAATTCATGTAATTTGATAGAGGTTTAATCCAAATTTACAGAGAACGTAATTATTTCATCGTTTAGCGGTCATGCACATTGTTTTACGTATTTCCATTTAAATTGAACAGTATTGTTTGGGAGATTATTGGATTCTATATATTCCTGTGAAGGTAGTAAATTGAATTTTCAGGAGAATTTCGTCGAATTTTCCCTCATATATTGCTGGTTTAATATATTTTTCTTTTCAGGCTTATTTCATTAATATTTCAATTTATTTGTAACATCAAGCATATAATTATTAGCACTTGCCCTGTGGCGTCTCAACACTGATGTGTCGACATTAATTTGCATTTATGAGAGATTGAGCTCACATGTGTAAATTTACCTAGTTTTTTTCTTTATCTTTTATCTTAGTTCATATCTCAATGCGAGATAGTGAATACCTTGTCTTTATCTTTAATTAATTGAGGTGTAATTACACTCAATTATCGTTTATGTGCCGAGAGCCATATCGAAGAGTAATATAAATTACTTATTTTGAGTTATAAGACTCGTTTATAGAGAGGTTGTACCTCTATTTTTCTATCTATCATTAAATTCAAGTTATCTTTTATGTAAATTTGCCGAGAGCCACTGTTTGGAACGTAGTTCCATCATTTTCTTTTGAATTTTAAATTTCAGTCATAATGTCTTTTGAATTTCATGTCTTAATGTAAAGAAAAATAATATCTTGAGTAACAGTAGCTATTTGCTTAACCGTAGTTATTGTTTTGCTCAACTTAAAATTGTAATTTAAGTTTTTGATTATACCTGCTTTAACCAGTAAATTTTCAAATTGTTGATTACTTCTTCCTGTGAAATCGTCTAACTGAGGTCCACAGGATATTTCACTGAATACTTTTTTAATTAGCGATATATATTGGTCTAAAATTAGGTTAAATTCTCTTCCATGTACACAAAATTCCCGAATGAAATCCGGCTTGTCAAGCATCAGGTGTCCGTCCACGTCGCTATAGCAGACCGGTAGAGGGAGCAGATACTCGGCCAACCTTTAAGTCCTAGATCACCTCAAGTCAATTGAACTTGGGAATAGGCAGAAGCAGGTTCCAATAGAAGTCCCAATACGGTTGCATGGTTACACGATAGTTGGACAAGCTAAGTATTAGCCGATCAGAAGAGATATAAATTTGTAAAGACCACTGTAATCGTCTTACTTATTCACTAAATGTTTTTAATCTTTTCAATTAGTTTTAATTCTCATTGCTAGTCAATTTATTCAAAAAAAAAAAACTGTATTTGAAACAATTTCATAAATTATATTTACATCTGATTATATAGATTTTTTAAACTTCATCACTCATATTTGTAAATTAATAATACTATTGTTTTAAAATTACTTTGTTTACTTTACCGCAAGATCGAGATCTGTAAGACGCAAATTTTTGATATTCTTATCTTTATAGTTATTGATCTTTAAGTGTTTATACTCAGTTTGCATTGTCTCTCGAAACTCTGGCGCTCAAAATATAATTAAAAAAAGAGACAACTCACCCTCTCAGGGAAAACGAATCCCATACTTAATTAAATTAAATAACTTAACTTTCGCTACAAATTAGTGTTCAACTAGATTTATCCTCAAAAATTGGCGACTGAGCTAGTATTTCATTATAAGTGACGCCCAACTGTTCAATTCATCATAAAGTGGCACAACCAACGTGTGGCGCACTAGTCAGTTACAATTTCATACATGATATTCTATAGCTATCTTAAACCGTTTACGAAATGCTGACAATAATTGCATGCGGATCATTTTGATATATTTTGGCACCTTGTCTCTAACACATCTCATTTGGTATGCAGATATAGGTCACCAGCGTCGCCCGATTAAATACGACCACATTGGTTTAGATGGCGTGAAATGACCTCTGGCTCATATTTCGTCACCATAGCTTTGTGATCCTGGGGAAAAGAAGAACTATTTCATGATGGCGCCTTCCAGATCAAAATACTCTCGAGGTAAAATAGCCTCTCATTCGGATATCCGAGGAGAGGCTGGCCTAAAGGAACCATCACGTCCGAACGTCTCCAAGAGAGAAAATAAATTGCGATTGAACTTCTGCAGCATAAGAGGCATCAACACAAATATTACCTCGGTTCACCAGTACCTAATATGAAATGAGCCTCATATATTAGGTCTATCAAAAACAAAAGTGAAATCGAGCAATACAAACGTTCACTTGAATATATTCGGATATGACATTTACTCTCTATTTCGACATAACTCTGGATTAGGTATTTTTATACGAGACGCCATAACTACCCAACTTCCGTTGGGCTCATCACACCACAATGTTATCTCCGCAACCTGTGAAGTTCGTATCAACACATAGAAGCCACAGGTACCCCGAAAGGTTTGGAACTAAAAATCTGCAAAGTGGCGTGATCTTCGCGAATTTTACATGTATTTTCCTTGGAAAAATGTCTGCTTTAGGAATCAAAACACTTCTGAATCTGTCGATGAGATAACCGCATAGCGCGACGTGCGGGTTTACCGAAAAAGCAAAGTTATAATTGAGGCCAGCCAAATAGCTCTATGAGTTAGGAAATAGCCACCAACCTCTGCCAGTGTCTTCCAATTCCGTATCACCATATAAAAAGGGCATACAAGTATGCCCTTTAATTACCTATCTAATTTTGATCTAACTTACCGTTAACTGCTTTTAATCGATTATTATATTTTATTACATCTATTACTGTTTCTTAGCATTATTTGATTAACTAATACCGACTTTCATCGCCACCGTATTCGAGATTATCTTGGATAACAAATGTCTTGCTAATATCACTGTAATTATCAGATTTACTTTTTGTGTATTACATGTATTTACCTAACTGCTACGCCATTACTGTTGGTTATATAATTACCTATCTCTTTTTTACCGAATTTACCGTTAAATGACTTATCGATTACTATATTTGATTGTATCTATTAGTGTTGCTTATTGTTATTTGATTAATTAAGACCGAGTTTCTTCACTACCGTTTCTCGTATTATCTTGTTTAGCATATGTCTTGCTAATATCACTGTAATTATCTGAATTGTTTTTTTTTGTATTTAGTATACTTACTTAACTGCTACACACTTACTGTAATTTGCTGTAAGTCTTATGGCAGTAGACCGTCTTACATAACTACCTTAAGTTTTTGTCCATAAGCAGGTTATCGAATTGAGCTCATTTCGATTTCCCCTGTAAATTTTCATTGGCCATTTATTTACTTATTCAGCGTATGGCACATCGACACATTTACAAGAAAATATATAAGACATAAGTAAATTTACAAAACAAACATCAAGGTTTTCTATATACTGTATCGCTTCTGTGGTTGCTACTAGGAAATCATCTGGGTGGCCTTCGTAAGATCGTGATGGACATTCTTCTGTGATGTGTCTGATAGTTTGAACCTCACCGCAGTCACATGAAGAGGATGGAACTTTTCCCCATTTGTTTAGTCCTGATGCGATTTAGTGTGCTAAAGCCAGGAGGTATTTGTGTTATGCAGGGCATGCTGTTGTCCGGTTGAGCTTCGGACTATTCGTGAGCCCACCTGTCTGTGATGTTAAAGTTAGTTTCTGTAGCATTTTCTGCGGTCTGTGTTGGTGGCTTTCTCAAACGTAATCGGCTTCTGTTGGCGTCTTCAATATAATTATGTATTGTTACGGTAATTTTAACAATTCCGTTACATCAGGTTGTTCTGAGTTCGCTTGTATTTATTTTTGGTTTGAAATAATAACTTTTCATCCTCAACCTATTTTGAATTACTGTCTGAACCGACCTGGTAGCATCCGTGTGGAAAATTCCGCATTAAATAGTACAAAATATTTATAAATACTGAATTCTTAAGTTGCCTATCAAGTTCATTTAAAACTAATTTTTGTCTTTTAAATATATCAGTCGATAATTATCTACTTAATATAAAATGAAAATTATTATTATGGGTTGAATCTATATAAATACAGCAGTAGAAAATATTATTTAAATTTGTTAAATAATTTCAAATGTGCAGTTCATATTTTATGCTTAAAGATCGGTCGCTTCGTACGGTGGAAAAAGGTGAAACATTTGAGACGACTGCGCCTCTGTGCAATTTTTTTTGAGATGTGGTTCTGATGCAAAGGTAGGACAGGAATTTTGAATCTATCTTGTACGGGCGGCCAGTGTGAGAGGTTGAGAGAAGGTAGGCTTGACATTTTCTTTATTTCTTGCGTTACCTGATTTTTATTTCAAGTTTTCTCTATCGAAAAGTCTGTAGACAGAATAAAGCTTCTAAGCTTGTGAATCTCTGATATATGCCTACTACCGTTTCACATACCACGTTGTCTTTTGCCGTGTGTATGTTTTTGCCTGTAGGACATGTGGGATAGTGGGTTTTTGGGGGTTAAGGCTCTTGGATAAAAGAGAAAAAAAGGACTTGATCCTACAAAAGCAGGGGTTATTAAATTTCGGATTTAGTTCAGCAACCCAACTAAAGAATCGATCAAATTGGCCTATAGGGCTCATATTTAGGTTCTAGTTAGAGGTAGCAATATTTAGAAATTAATAACTAAAACTGCCTATAGTGTAGGATACTCAGTCTAACTTTCTCTAGTACCGTTATCGGTTGTTATGGATTAGATATGAGATTAGATTCAGGCTTAGTTAGTTTGTAAGTATATTATCGTCACGTCAGATATTTATAGAGCACCTTCTCAAGCCTTCTCGACCGTGGTGGGTACAAGATCTTAATATAACTCTGTTTCTTTATTTCGATTTAAATTTGTCATTAACTTTATTTTTGAATTAAATTGATTTTTGAGTTAGAAAGTAGCTTTCAGGCAATAATAATTGCATTCTGATTATCTGTTTACATTTATTAATTTCACTTTTGTTTTTGCCTGATTATTGTAATTGTTTTTTTGTTTGCTTAATTGAAATACTGTTCATGACAATATTTCTTAGCTCTATTTTATTTATTATTTTTCATCTGTTCACTGTTTAATTGAAAACCTAATTGCTTGCAGAAACAATTCTGTTCAAATTGGCGGAGGCATATTCAATTAAATTAAATTAAATTCTTCTTTCAGCGTGTTTTGGCTTTTTCGGGTATTGTTAATTGAGAAGAATTATTTCTAGTTATCGCTTGCCAAGTTCTGTATTAAGAACCTAAGCTTAGACAAGCGACGCTCTCTGCCAAATTGAAACAGAGTTGTAACAACATTCTTGCTGAACTCTTTAACTGCCTTGTACTTGTTTTTTTTCATGCGACTGAGCCCACACGCCCTCGGCCTACCAGGACAGCTTCCAGTGACGTTACAAGACAGATCCTAGGCAGTGCAGCAAGTTTCAGTAACGCTCTCCAGGAAGCTCGGAGGAAACATAAGGTGATTAAAGGGCAGTTATCACCAAGAAAATTCAACAGAATATTTAATGTCAACCCTTATTTTTGTTAGAAGGAAATACTTAGAATAATTGTTTTTTTGAAATTTCTAATCTTTTAACAACTACTACACTCGGAAATAAATTTTAATTAGCATGCTCGGAACCTATACACCCTGAGTATCTTTCAGTTTATATTTTTAGTAAATTAAAGTGATTATTAAAAAGGAAAGTACATTTATAGTTTATTGTAACAAATTGGCTTTTTATTTGAATTATAGGAGCACAATAATTAATGAAATAAATAATATTGCAATAAAGTTAGACAATCCAAAGTTAATCTTAACAGTATTGGGAGCTCTCTGTCGTTAAGCATCGTTTTGTACTCATTTGTTAGCGTGTTGATTCGGCGGATATGAGGCGGTGGAATGTCGCTTAGTACGGGTAGCCATTGAGTTGGGGTGGATTTGATTACGCCAGCAATCATTCTCTTGTGTAATTGTGCGTCAACTCTATACCACCCCCCCCCCCCCCCCCCCTCCACAAGACGAGCCGCAGAGTTTCTAGATAATGTTGTTTCTTGTTTAAATTGTTAAAATTCTTAAATAAATAGCTTGCGTTGGATCTTGGAAGTTTATTTTGGTATGCTGAGGTCAATGTCAAGTTGAGTTTATACAAATTATTTTCAGGTCTCCTTATATTCTTAGACAGGGTATTTTCCTAAATTTTACTACCCTAGCTATGCTTAAAAATCGTTGATATATTCATAATAGAAAAATTAGTGGCGCCTTCGCCCAAATGTCTATACTCTACGACCCACACCTATAAATATTACTTACTTACTTAATAATTTTTATTCAGAATTGCTATGTTACATTGACACTTCTAAGTTTAATAGCCTGCTTAAATCTAACATCCTGCTGTTTCGCTTTTGCGTTGTCTCGTCAACGTTCCAGCCAGCAGTGGTGGTACCCTTAGGGGCTGTTGGTAGCCTAACTATCTAACCTAGGAATGTGATACTGCTATAAGTTTGATCTTTCCATGGGCGAACCCTTCAAAGACGCTAAATTTGTATTATTGCGTAAGCTCTTGTTTAGATCTTAATGCTGCTAGGTGTGTTATTAATGTAAGTTTATGCATGGAAAAACTCATGAAAAACCATGCTTTAACTGCTCTCTTTGAGCAGGGCGTCATAATATTAACGCTAACTATATACACTATATACAACAAAAGCACACCACAAGGTAAATCTAATAAAAGATGAAGACATGATGTCTATTCAAGTAGGATTATAACGGTAGCAGGTTGAATGAGTTGAGTCGCGCGGTCCGGTTGCGGAGTCACGGATGCTTCGGTGGCGTGAAATCAAGTAAGCTGCTTGAAATGCTGAAGGTATTTATGTTAGGTACAGGTCCCTTGACAAGCCCCGCCCCCGTGTCCGAACACGGTGAGCTTGGCCAATCAAGAGCAGGTCGCTAGAGCCACTATGTTATGTGGCTTGTTCCTGTGCTCCTGATACTTGGGATTTTTATGATTATTTTTAAAAGCAACTTTTTATGACTTTTGAAAGTTTAGAAGTTAGATTTTCGATGTTAATTAATATTTTAACTTGTCCTGAGGGGATTGGTGCCTAGGGGGGCATTAACTGACGGTAGAAGAGGGTAATTTCCCTATAGATAGTGCCGTGTGTCAAGGGGTGCTCTGGGCTATACCTGGTGTTAGCGATTTCGGCTGTGAGCGGCGATCCCTTTACCTGGTTTTCGAAAAACCTACACGCGAGACTATCGATATATTCGTCGACATAATCAATGTTTGCCCACGCGTGTAGGTATTCGACTCTAACCCGATCATACAGGGTGAGAGAGAACGCCGCACGCACGTGTAGTGGTTCTGGATGACTTGTAACCTTTTTTTATACAGTTTAGCCGCAGAGCACCATACGGGCGCGCCGTACATTAGGGCTGGTCTTACTATAGATTTATAGAGAATAAGTTTGTTGAAGGGGCTCAAATAGGATCTGGCCCCTATCAGCACTCCCAATCCCTTTTTTATCATGGCATTTTTTGCCGTGATTGCATGCATGTGGTGACTAAAATTCAATTTATTGTCAAAGGTTATTCCCAAATATTTTATTTTCGGTTTTGGGGTGATAGCAATGTTATCTACGACGAGGGGAGTCATGTTAATATCCTTACGTTTTCTAGACATGAGAATCAACTCTGTTTTTGCGGTGTTAAGATTAATTTTCCAGAGCTTGTAATAGGGAATAAGAATATTTAAGTGTTCAGCTAAGTTAGATTTCGCCACCTCGGCTTGGGAGTCTAGGGAGTATATTGCAGTGTCGTCTGCAAATAAGGCAAGATGGGTTTCGGGATAAGACGGGATATCTGCTATAAAAAGATTGAAGAGTAGCGGCGATAGTACGGTACCCTGTGGCACCCCGGCGCGTAGTCTCCTACTGACCGAGGTATGTTTGCCGATGCGGGTTGAGAAAGAGCGTCCGGCAAGGTATGACGCGATAAGGGCGGTCCAGTACAGAGGCATACTGTACTTTGCCAGTAATTTGTACAGGAGCCCCGCGTGCCACACCTTGTCGAACGCTTTCTCGATATCTAGCAACAATAGAGCGGTCGACTGCCTGTTATTGAAGCCCTTATAAGTGTCTGAGGCAATTTTCGCGGCCAACATGACTGTGCCGTGTTGGCCCCGGAAGCCAAATTGTTCAGGCGGAAGTATCTTCCGTTCTTCAATAACCCTGCTTAGCCTCGATAAGATGATCCGCTCGGCCACCTTACCGAGGGTATTCAGGAGAGATATTGGCCTGTAAGACGAGGGGAGAGTCAGGTCTTTGCCTGGTTTAGGGAAATGAACTATGCACGCTACCTTCCATGGTTTAGGGAACTGTTGCAACCGGATGACCGCGTTAATTACATGCATATATTGGACAAGTGTTTTCTTGGATAAATTTTTAAGGACTATATTCGGAATAGAATCCGGGCCGGGTGCTTTGTTTCTCGGAAGACGACAAAGAGCTTTGCGGATTTCCGCCGGGGTAGTTTTTAGCTTATCAAGCACTGACGGAGGAATTGGGTATTTGGAATTGCAGAAGGTAGAGATAGTATCAGTGTACTGTTGTTGTTCAGGCAGGGTGTCCGGTGCCTCGCTATAGACGCCCTCCAGATAGTCCGCGAAGGCTTCCGCTTTTCCTAGATCATCGAAGATGTCTAGGCCACGATGCCTTATCTCAGGCATTTGTGCGTTACCTCCGCGGACTCGTTTGACGAGCTTCCATAGCGAGCCTTCTTCCCTGCTTACACTGTTGATATAGTTTAGCCAAGTTTGATTCCTGTGCTCCCGTATCAATACCTTGATTTCCTCCGGCAGCGCGTTGATGCGCGCGGATCCCGCTCTAGTCCTGTTTCTTTGCCATCTTCGTCGAAAACGGTTTCTAAAGGAGATGAGATCCAGGATATTTTCGGGAAGGGATTCAGTCCGGGGTTGTAAGTTAACCTTGGGACATATTGCATCACGGATGCGCTGGATGTTTGTTGTAAGAGTACTGACTTCGTTTTCTAATTCCTGAACAGTCTCCAGTTGCCCGGGAACAACAGTTAACTCATTCAGCCTGGCTCGGAACAACCTCCAGTTAACACTCCTGTACGAAACGACGGTGTCGCTCGTCGGGGGGACCCTGTGGTACAGGCCAATCTTGACTGGAAGGTGGTCCGAGTTTAAAGCGTTAAGCTCTTGCAGCTGAGTGGTTCTTATTGCACCACGGGTTATAGCGATGTCCAGGAACGAGTCAGAACGTAGAAAGGTGGGATTTGGAGTTCTGTGATAGGACATCTCCAGGTCGTTGTCGATTACTCTTTTGAGTAATCTACCCTTGGCGTTGGTTACTCCACCCCAGTCGGCGTGTGTAGCGTTAAAGTCACCAATAAGCAAAGTTACTTTATTCTGCGGGAGCAGTGCAAAAAAGTCGCGTTCCGTGAGGCGGAGAACCGGAGGCGCGTAACCGCCGCAGATACGTAGGCCGCTCTCTGTTTCGATACAAACATGTTCTATTGCAGTTATAAGATTTCGTATCCTTTTATAGCAGAGCGACCTATGTATGAGACAGGCCACGCCTCCTCCGATTCCATCGGGCCTATCAAATCTCTCTATGTTGTAGTTTTTAACTTTCAGTGTGAAGTTCGGTGTTAGTCTTGTCTCAGTAAGAAAAACGACCTGGAGATTGGACGAATACATGAAATTTCGGAACTCGCCCATTTTAGACCTGATACCGTTACAATTCCAGCATGCAATATAGAGCATTTACACATTAAATGTGTCATACTCATAAGAGAAGAAGCGCAGAGATGCCTGAATGATTTCTGCCTTGTTCCCTCTGCATGCTTCTAACATGTTTGAATAATGTTCTAAAGCTAGAAATAATTGTTCTAGGTTAACGAGTGAGTTAATCTTGTTAACCACATTGCTTAAATTAGCCATCATATTAGAGATATTGTTATTATTTACAGTATTTACATTATTTACATTTGGGTCGCGAGAAGTACCACTAACCTGTACAGTATTATTTGAATTGATATTTTGGGGGTCCTGTCCTCGTCGTAGCGGGGGGAACTGCCTTTTGTAATCTTCTTCACGGTGGCCATTGCTTAGGCCTTGGCCCCGTGGGCCGTCTGCTACTTGTTGTGTTGTCTTAGGGTCTCTCCAAGCAGGTTTCGCTGGGGGTGGTGCAGGGCGAAACGTCTGCTTGGGTTTAGCTGTTGAGGTGGTTTGCAACATATTAAGTTTGTAGACAAACACAGGACATTCCTCGTCGATAGAACGGTGTGCACCCCCGCAGTTTACACATTTCAGGAAGCCCTGGTTGCAGCTGATAATCTCGTGGGCACCGGCGCATTTGCTGCAGGCAACACGGCGGTTGCAGTACGTTTTTGCGTGGCCGTACTGCTGGCAGTTTTTGCACTGCAGCACGGGTTTCCCTGAACGCCTGGTTTCCCAGCTTATGCGGACGTGCATGAGTGTCCTAATTTCGGTGTTTAGCTTTTTAACGGTGAAATTAGTGCCTAGTATAACCAGGCACATCGGCACTTTCGTCTTACGCATTTCAAAGACGTTTTTAGGGCTAATATTATATTCATCAGAGAGTGCCTCCGTTATTTCTTGCGGCTTTACGTCTCCGTCCAACCCTCGGAGGACGAAAGCTCGCGTCTTTTCTTGCGCCTCGGCGTAGGTATGGTATTCAGTTTTCTCATGCTCTAGAGTTCTTTTTAGTGTATGCAAATCGTTCATCGTTTCACAGTACACAATTACGGAATTTTTTGTGTACTTCAACGTATGGCGTGTTATTCTCATCGATTTGAGATCTTCCTGTAACTGCTTGTGATCTTGTGGCCTACCCTTAATGACCACAGGAGGGGGTGGTTGGGCTTTTGGCTTAGGGGGAGCCTTACCCTTACGGCTTTGATTAGCCCTTTGCTTGGCGCTAGTCGAGGCCGATGTTGAGGCCACGCTGACCGTGTCCTCGTCTTCTGTTGGGACGTCTTCTAGTGCCTGAAATTGGTTGGTGGTAGGTATTGGGGGTTGGCCCATGTCCAGGGTAGTTATCCTAAAATTCTTTTTGAAAGGTATCTGCCGGAAAGGCGTTTTGAAAACGTCTTTCTCATTAGTCGGTACCAGGAGAGCAGGATTATTAGGAGGAGGCGGGGCCAAAAACTTGGAGCCGCCTTCCTGGCCGGTTGCCGATACTGTCGATGTTGTTGCTAGGCGCGTTTCTTGCGACTTTTCTTCAGGTCTTTTTTCTTTGCTCGACCGTTTTTGCTGATCGTCTAAGGTGACCTTCAGCTTTTTGGAAGGCTCACCCGACAAGTTTGTTGGGCTTGCCTTTTTCTTTCCAGTGTCGATTTTCGCCTGGACTCTACTTTTTATGAGTATTCTAGTTGGGTGTGCATCCTTGTAATGTTGCCTAACTTTCGATGATAGCTTAAGGATGTCGTTTTGGCTAAGCTTGCCAAGATTCCTGAGTTTTTCTGTGTCCATTCTGCATTGAACACAGATTTCTGAATAGCTTAAAGAACGATTTCTCAATTTTAATAAATTAGAGTCAGATATTTTTAGGTCGGAGTTCGACTCAAACGAGACATTGGACATGGTGTCCTCGTCTTCCGTGTTTTCGCCCATCATGGGCTCAGTTGCCGGGGTTACTTCCGCGGCGACTAGAAAAGTGAAGCAATTACGCTTTATGCAGCCTTTACTAATTACTAGTAATGTAAAAAGCAGGCTTATCACAGAAATAATAGATCGAGCGATCGTAACGATAGAAAAACCGCAGTGCTAAATACTAGTAACACCAACTAGTCCTGCTTCAATCGCGGTCGAAACAAGAATCCTCCTATAAATATTAACACCGCTGAGTGAACTAGGCTTATGGACCGTTTGTTAAGCCATTAACTAATCGCGTTACAAGAGCCATACCCAAACCAAAGATTAACAGAATGCATACGGTAATTGAAGTTAAGTTCTTTCTACACACCTGATCAGTGAGTTAGTTTGATCCGCATGTCCAAGGTCACCGGCAACCCTACATTATTACTGAAAAGAATAAAAACAACTTCTTTTATTTTTCGAATGTAATGAAATGTCAAAATTGGAAAATAGTCAGTACGGGATAGAAAATTTACATCGGTCAAATTAAAGAAACAAAATATCTACCTCAAAAAATCGAGATAGTCTTGCTTAAATATGAATATGAAGAAGATTCTCAGTTGCTTTTTTAAAACCGAACACTCGTATCATCATATAGCATATTATGCACCCAATATCTACCAAAGTTGCATACAAAAGTTTTAGGCATTGATGGAAAAACTAGAGGGACTTATGGAACTATATAAAAGACCAGTTCTACCAAAAATATACTTCAGTTCATTAAAAGTGAAAGACAAGGAAAAACCTACCCATATAACCTTAACCATTCTAGAAAATATGAGTAGTTCTGCAACTGAAGAAACCGATAATGAATAATATATTTCGTTCTTTTATATGTTGTGTTACATAAGATTATATTAATAAAAGGTATTTTCTATTTATTATTTTTATATATGATTGATTTTGTAACAAAACTCTAATAGTGGTCATAAAAGGGTATGGCTCATTCAAACTAAGGACATACAGGGTGTTATCATTATACTATACGGTGAAAAACGATTAAGTTAATACACATGTTGGGGTGTTTCCTCAACAACATTATTTGGTATTTCGTTAGCATAATGAATCAAAGTTTTGATGTTTCTATAAATTTTAATTCGATGTGCTAACCTTAAGTTTATTGGGTAATATTTCAAACCCGTATTTCTCAAAATCGTCAAAATTGAGTTACTCTAGTTTTCGTTGCAGATGTCGATGCATAAAAATGAGATGCTCGTTTGTTTTCTGTGTAACACCATAACAAAATTAATAAAAAAAACACTACAAATTTAATATTATTTTTTTTGTATCATATCAAATTAATGACAGTAATGGGTGGCCCATTTACAATCAATAACCCTGTACTAACTAACGTACGAAGTTCTGATATTTGAAGTAAAATCCATCAACTATCAAATGTTTAATTTTTTCAGAGCCATTGTAATAATAGCTGTTGGAGTGTTCTAAAATATATGGAAAAACCCTGTACCAGCGGGAAAATATGGTTCTATGGCTATTTCCAATAAACCATAATAGGTAAGTTTATCATCATCTGAAATGCCTGTGTTATTAAATCACAATAGCTATGCGAAATTTGCATGCATCTGGCATTTTATAGTATCAAGATAAAAGCTCTAAAGATCGAATGATGATAACCCTTATGCCCATACCTTTTATAGCTACCAATAATATGTCTGACGGACTATTATTTATAAAACAATACCACAAAATAAAACACCATTCTCAGTCTCAAAAATTATTGTTCACTTCAAACATAATGCTATTCGCATTCGACTAACTTAAAACAACCCTCAATTTTTCTTATCCAAATCCTTTAGCGTACTTGTAATTTACCCCCTGCTTGTTCATTTATCCTCCCCGTTTGCTTCGTTTAAACGCTAGTCAGCAAAACAACAAAGATTTGTTGCTTACACGTCACAGCCCAACCACAACATTTAGTACATAAAGGTTGCACGTGAACGTAGAGAATGTGCCCCTTCCTTGTTATCGTCCAACCCTATCTGTACAAGTGCGTCCACTAGTATTTTGCACATGCAAACTGAATAGCTATATACCATAAAAGAAGGGACAAAAGGGTTTTGAAATGTTAGGAAGGGACAAAATAAGATTTATTCAATATGTATGGGGTGATTTGAATTTGAATCGGAGAAATTTACATTTGTAAAATGTACGACCTCGAATTAAGCTTAGCTGAGCAGTTTTAAAAAAATATTATTAATTAAAGATAATTATATTCAGCAAAAAATGTTGTTAGGCAAATCTAGGTATGTTCAGATTCAGACTCATATATATTTAGTAAAGAAATAATAAAAATTAAAAGTAAGTAACTGTACTTTGTAAAAAAGAAGTTACAAATAACACTTCAGACAAAATAAAATACAAAATAATTGAAAATTCGTTACACAGCAATTTTTATTTTAACAGTTTGAAAATTCGTCAGCAATGTTGAACACATTTTTCAGGGGAGTGATCTTTATTTGAGCTTTACAGGGTATTTTATCCTCCCGTTCTACGGCAAAAACTAAGATTTTTTTCACAGATTACTTCTTAAAGTTACTATGCACTTTCAAAGTGGGAGACCTGAAGTTAATATTTTTCTATGATTTAATAATTATTAAAATTATGCGGTTAATTCAATGCTAAAATGATAGTAATTTTGCTTTTTATTTGTTAAGTTATACTGACGTTAAAAATATAGTAAAATTGATAATTTTAACTCTTGTGTTCACATTAGATGAAATAAATAATTATGTCGTAAATGGGTGGTATTTTAAGAGAAAACTTTGACATTTATGTGTCAAATTTCTTTAAAAATTCACAAGAATAAATTTCTTCGCTCTAGGGATATTTTTTTAAAAGATATTTAATCCATTGGTATTTTTATAATAAATTTGATGAAAAAAGGCCTAAGCATACTCCACAAAAAATATCTATCAGAAGTGATAGTATATCGAGAAGGACAATGCAGTTTCTTATTAAGGTATCAATTTTATGAGATGACAGTAAAACAAATTAAGCAGGTAATAACAGGGTTAATGCACCATTGAATGAACATTTTGGAATATTGTGTTGGTGTTGATAATAATCACTTGAATACTATAATTTTGAGTTTAAATGGCAGACTCGCAATTTGTAAAATAGAAAGTCCTTACTTTTTGGTATTCAATCAATATAATATCTCTATAATGGCAGATAGATTATTAAAATAAATATGTATTAAATTTGAGAGTTAAAAAACATGAATAAATGAACACATAATGTTACATAATAATACCAACCTAGTAAATGAACATAGTAGCTTTATTAAAATTTCAGTATTACCAAACTTAAAACCTAATTTAATCAGATAAATGCTTTGTTAGTTCTTCCAGTTTATAAAAATCCTCTACGAGTTTTCTGCTTTGGGTGTTTTTTTTCAATATATTATATTTTTGA
This sequence comes from Pissodes strobi, assembly GCA_016904865.1. NCBI lineage: Eukaryota > Metazoa > Arthropoda > Insecta > Coleoptera > Curculionidae > Pissodes > Pissodes strobi. The sequence goes on from MU184018.1 coordinate 103,589, forward strand.
GCCATATTTTGTCCTCTGTATTTGGCCATTTCCACAACTTCCATGTCTTTGAAAATTCCACGTCGTTTATCCCATACCCATTGTCACGATTTGTGTTTTTTATCAGTGACGCCACGCCTTACTTAGCGTGTAGGAGAGTAGCTCAGATTTAGGAACGCACTACGTCAAGTTGAGAAGAGATAATAAAGGAGACAGATCGATAAAAACAGTAACAAGTTTATTTACAAACAAACTAAATAACGGTTAGACTGTATACTAATAAAGGCGTGTTTAAGATTATAGCTGAATTAAGTGTTTACAATATACCCAATTAATATGAAATGCATGTCTTCTCGAGGGAGGCTTAGTTTAAAGTTTGTCTAGCAAGCGACGTCACTTTTGTGAATAAAGTTTATGGGAGC
>MU184018.1:120064-134993 GCA_016904865.1 Pissodes strobi
ATCCAAAAATGTAATAAAATATAGGGTGTTTCATTTAAAAAAGTGTAGCTTTCTTTGTCCATCCTGTATATAAAAAAGTGACGATTAAAACAAGACAAAAAAAATAAAGATCATTTTATTAGGAATAAGTTGTATTTAAATTTTTTTTCCAACCCCCGTAGTTTTCGAGATAAGGTATAGACCCCTCGTAAACGGGCCACCCTGTACGTTCTACCTATTCTGACTTCCAATGCTCGGATTGAACAATTTAAAACATGTGACAACCGTTGTAGGAAACCCGGCGTCAAACTAAAGAAACACTCAGCATACGCTAAATGTCATGCATAAATTACAGGTATTGAACAACGTACTACGCCCTTCAATTACCAACTATACTAGATAAGCCCGTTTCTAAACAGATGGCATTCACCCAATAAAGAAAACTGCAATGACACGAATCCATAAATTATGGATATAAATCTGCGTACCTGTCCTCTTAAATAGTTAATTGTGCGAAATATATCCATTCACCGATAAGTGTCACTGCCAATTAATATAGCGAACATCGAAAACCATTGATAAATAGATAGTATTAGTGGTGCGGAATAGATTGATATTATTTGTTAACTTATATTCCGTTACATAACATTTGTCTAAACTTACACTATTGTTTTTCTCCTGTTAAGTATTTTGTTATTTAGTTCTACGTTTTTCTCCATCTTTATTTTGCGGCCTTCAATATTACAATGTTCTTTTTCTCTTTCAAAATTTCTATCGCCAAAGTCATTTTTAGGCAATTGCCCTAGATAGGCCCATCAACCCTCTGGTGGAACTCTTCGCGGGCTCATGAGCCTTGCCTGCCACATCCCCGCAGCCGTCCGCAATACTTCATCGGTCAGATCCTCAATCCAGGCATCCAAAACTCTTTCGCGAACAGTCTGGGCGATCCCCACACAGGGATCAGGCCCTAAGTACCTACGTGCGGAGCCTTCTCTGGCTAAGGCATCAACACCCGAGTGTCCCGGTGCCGAGACCAATGTAAACTTTTTATGCTTTACAAGTTCAATCAGCCAGCTCCTACACTCCCTCAGCAACAAGGAGCGCGGACCGACTTAAGCGCCATGAGTGCGGCCTTTCTGTCGGAGCAAAAGAAAATCCCCCTGCCTCCGACATTTACCCTTAACGACTCCCAAACACCCATCATGATCTCAAAAATTTCCGCTTGGAAAACCGTAGTGTTTTCGCCCAGTGAGGTGAACAATTCCCGCTCCAGGTCCTCACAGTACGCACCAGGTCCAGACAGTGTTCCCATTCTGGACTCGTCTGTAAACCAGACTAGTCCACCCTAGGATCCCATCCTTCCCTTCATCCAATTCTTCCTCGTAGAGAAGAGGAGTTTAGCTCCAGGTGGAAGCCTATCTCAGGGACCATCACGTCACCTGGCATACTCAGGATGGTTAGGTTCCCAGACAGGCACCGCCACAGGCTGCAGTGACCATGGTAGGAGCCATTGTCCTCCACGTTAGCCAATCTCATGGCAGGTTTAGTTGCCTCGTGCCTCACCCAGTCTACCGATGGAGGCGGAACTCATTGTCATAGAAGCATTGCTGGTGGTAGTCCGTATACTCTCAATTTACTTAATAATCTGTCATGCCACACTATCAAATGCTTTTGATATGTCGAGAACCACTGCACAAGATTCGCCGTAGCTGTCGACGGCTTTGGTCCATAGGTAGTTCAGGTAAGTCAGGAGATCTCCCGTTGATCTGTGCTTGCGGAAGCCATACTGGCGATCGCTTATGATGCCTGCCGATTCGAGATATTTTAAGAGCTGTTTGTTGATCAGTTTCTCCATGAGTTTGGACATGATGGGAATTAAAGAAATTGGACGGTAGCTATTTGGAATCGTTTTGTACTTTTCCTCGGGAGCGCATTTCCAGCTAGAAGGAAAGCATGCAGTTTTGTGTGATAGGGAGGCAAGCCTGCTGTTAGTTCAGCAGCACATTTCTGAACCACTGGAACGCCATCCGGTCTTGTGGCCTTGCTTGTGTCTAGGCGTTAGAGTATTCGCTTTACCTCGCATTAGCGAAATACCAGACCTAGCATTAAGGAATTCAGTCTCGAGATAGATGGGGGAAGCTAACGTAGAATTTGATGCAAATATGTCAGCAAAAATGTTCGCTTTTTATTTGGCCGTTTCCTCTATTGGTGGTGGGATTGACGTCTTTGGCAATTGACCAAGAGGATTTTGATCCATTAGGACAGTTGAGAAGCTTGTTCTTGATCTGCTCGCTTCTTCTCGTCAATGGTCCGCTTACACTGGTTTCTAGTCGTAATGAATATATGTCGGTTCTCGGCGAAATTTTTAGCATTGACCGCTCTTGAACAGTTTTTTCCAAATCAGGGTTTACTCTTTGAGATACGCTGCTGGTCTCACAGGTAATATTGAAATATCCAGTAAATAAACATGTTCCAAAAAAAATATTATTTTAGTATTTAGCACCATTTAAATACTAAATTTAAGTATGCATACAACTCCACTTCACTTGATGACAATAGTAATAATAAAAGGTACCTTATCTTGCTAAACCAAGGGACTCGGGATCAGCTCACAGACAACATACACTTTCAACCATTTTGCAAATTAAGACACACGTGACTTATTATATTAACCAATAAAAAGAAAATGTGCAATGAAAGTCATAAATCTATTTATCTATCTATATTTGACTGGGTTGCCGTTGCAATCCTCAATAATACACATCATTTTTAAAATACTGTTCATTCACCGGAGGGTGTTCACTTAGTGGTGCATTAAGCCTATATATCCTTTTAACTTGTATAATAATTCAACACACAATAATTGTTATATACATTATAGGCCTGCTTCTTTTGCTGTTGAATTGTAAAAGAAGAACATGTTGTTGCCATGGTCAATGTTGGTTACGGCTGATTTTTTTAGAGATAAACTGTAGATGTCGAAGGCTGTGCTATATGTGAATTTTCTCATAAATTATGTGCGGTTTTAAATGGTCATCTTTTTCAATTTACATATTTGAAGTATTTCCGTGGTTCGTTACTTTAGTTAGTACTAAGTCATAATTATAGACGGCAGTTTTGTTTAACTTTTTTTAGTATATTTCAAACAGCGATGACAACAAATTTGTAGGAAAAAGTGGTTCTGACCATTGCTCATATTTTATAAATAAACATCCTTTATATTTTCATATATCCGTTCCTGTTGATCAATAACATAAATTCAATCCCACCACACAGCTTTGGTAATTTAATATTTTTTCTATCTCTAAAAAGAAATGTGCTGGGGATACTCCAAGATATATACTAAAATAAATTTTTCATGAAATTGTTGACCAATTTTTTTTTTCAAAAAATCCCTTTTACATATAAATATATTAATAAACTCTAAAATGGTTAATGCATTATTTTTATGTCCGGCATCGGCATGTTTTTTGGCAGTTCAACACAATTTTATGCATTTAGCTCATCTTTAAAACATCTCCTTTTGCATAATAATTTCATTTTTGCATTGCAGACGAAATGCAAGGGCCCAGACGCGATTTTTTCATGGTCAACCAATTCGGAATTTTGACAGTGAAATATCTTAGCCGAAATTTCAATGGGGTCAATGCGGCGGATGTTGCAAATTTTGCAATCCGAATTTGCGGTAAAGATGCTAATTTTCTTATGCGCCAGGCTATAAATGTTACTAATTTGCCATTGAAATGCAAAGTTTTTTTTGGGTTCTTTTTACGGGGGCAACAAAAAACACACCTAAAGAAAGAGTTGCACTAACTAGTTTACAGGAAAAAAATAATTTAAACATTTTATTAGCCCTGGAAAATGACGAAATGCCCCTGTATAAAATATGGTATTACTACACAATTTAATGATTCATTGTTTTTTTATTTGCAGATTATTTGACAAAACGGAAAACGGAATAGCCAAAGTGTTGCAAATAATTGAGTGTATTACATCTTTGAAATATATATTTTTTGAACAAATAATAAGGTAGAATGATACAAATATAAGAATTCTTACATGAAAATATGAAAAAAGCGTGTGCACTATGTGCCCATATCTGAAGTGAAACTTCTTAAACTTAAACGCCCTAGCCTTATACATATCGTAACGGATTTGGTTAAACAGTTTTTTTTTTAAATATTCCACTCAATTAACAAAAAGAGAAAGCCTAACTTAAAAAAAATATATATTCTTCATAAAAGTTTCGCTTATGTCTTGACAAGGTAATGGAGCAAATCAATATCCCATATTTTTGGCTTGTAAACTAACAAAGATATCACACTAAAATATCGGGACGGTTTTTCGTCACGCTGCCACGGCCTGCCAGCGCAGCCTCTCGTCGTGTCGCGACTTTCAAATTTTACTCCCGGCCCAGGCGCGCGTTAAGAAGTTTCACTTCAAAAATCCAACAATTCGTACAGAAATGAGAATTTGATTGAGAAAGTGTTTAGAATGGTTGGTCTATACTTCTAAGTAATATATTTTGGATCAATTTATAGATGTATGTACATACATAGGCGTAAATTTTACGGGAGAAATGAGGGTGCTTGCCCCAGTAAATTGGCTGGAAGGCAGAGCCTCCCAATGTTCACAATGTCATCCAAAGGTCTACTTTACAAATGTACTATTAAATATTAATAGCATCGAATAATTTCAGCATTGAAGGTGGCACTATTATATACATAAAATATGTGTACGTAAAATCATATTTTTAGTAGCGTAAGCGTTAAGCATATAATAATAGTGCAAAATGAGGTTATTTACCTCTTAAAGTCCAAATTAAAAATCTAATTTAAAAAATATACAGTTTTTAGTAAATGAATAAAAATTATTCAAAAACACATGGCAACACGCAAAACAGTTTTTATTCGTTTTTTTACATAATAGAGAGTATGTTCCCGAATTGGTTCAAAGGACTATAAAGTCTACTTCACCAGAAAAACAAACTAGCAATAGAATAAGTAAAAACAATTCCTTTCCTTAGTATGCAAAGGTAAACGCGACATTTAACACTAATTAAAATTTTATTTCTACATTAAGGTTTGAGAAGCAGCCCGCACATCATCGCGGAACAAAATGGATCGGAATGAAATGGAACGGAACGAAAATTTTATAAAACATGTAAATAAGTTAGAGTCCGCACACTACTGCGGATCGGAAGAGCGCGGATAGGATCGGAAGGGAATGGAATCGCTGGGATTGTCCTGCGAGCGAATTTTTCCGTGGTTTCACGGCCCCCAGCGCTATACACTGGAATATTTGCCAAGTCGCGCACAAAGCATGTTTATTAGGGTGGAGTGAAAAATGAATTTTTTTGATTTCTTTGATGTAATAGTTACAAAAAGTTTCCATTAGTAACACATATTATCCATACCAATTTTTGTTTTAATCGCTTTATATTTAGAGGGTCCGCCAGACCCACCAATGTTAGAAAAAAAGTTGAAAATTGCAACTTTTTTAAATTCGTATTTCAAAAATTATACTCAGGTTAGCCATATACGCAATACTACTACTAATGGTAATTGCTCATTCACTTACGACAGGCACGGACTAAGTACGGGGCTCGAATTAAAGGAATTAAATAAAATAGAAAAACGTTATATTTAAAGCCGCAGCCGTGGCGGAAGGCGGACCCTCTAAATGATTAATCGCAATTACCATTAGTAGTAGTATTGCATATATGACTAACCTGAGTATAATTTTTTCTATTAGTAACATTTACACGTAAAGAATGCAGTTATATACGAATTTAAAAAAGTGCAATTTTCAACTTCTTTTCTAACATTGGTGGGTCTGGCGGACCCTCTAAATATAAAGCGATTAAAACAAAAATTGGTATGGATAATATGTGATCCTAATGGAAACTTTTTGTAACTATTACATCAAAGAAATAAAAAAAATTCAATTTTCACTCCACCCTAATGTTTATGTTAGTACGATTTTTTTTAAATATTTTATTATTATAGACATTCGGAGGTACTTGAAAAACTTTAACTCGTTTTCTAAAAGATCGGGGAATAGATGATAAAATTCCCCATATTTTTTTCTTTTCAGGTTAATTTCATGGACCCATTTGCGCTTTTTCTTCTTTTCTCTCTGAATTTCTTCTTCCTCCAAAACTACACACAACGCCACGATTTCTTCGTCAGAAGTGTCCATTGCAAAAGTACAACAAACACAAAGTTATCAAGCTAGCCTAAAAATAAACCACTCATATACAAATCTTTTCCACGAACTTTCGCCCTAATGTGCGGGGATTAAGAATTTCCATTCCATTCCGTTCCGTTCCATTCCATTCCGATCCATTCCGATCCATTCCGTTCCGGGGTAATGTGTGGGCATGCGTCACTTCCACCTCGCCTGAGAAAACATGCGTCGAAATCTTTTCAAAAACTGATTTAGAAAACTGCCAATTAAAATTGAATTTCTACAGTGAGTAAAGATAGCAAAAAACTAAAAAAAAAATAGTATAGTATTGACGAACCAAATTCCAAAATTTTAGACATGTCATTTGAAATAGTAGCAAGCTAGTAATTGACAGAAGTATAAAATTTAAATTATTTCTACACATAGAAGATAATACTTGCAGCAACAATATAATGAATCAAACAAAATTTTACTTCGAAAATTATATGACAAAATGTGAAACTTCCTGAAAGAAACTACAAATAAATTAAAGAAAACATAAAAAGTTTTTCAACAATTAAATAAGGCATAACGAACGATTGCTAGAGAAATAGGAGAATACTTAAAACGACGAAACTGATACTATTATAAAAGATCAGCAGCAAAATAAAACGGAGATAATTCGGAAAATAAAACGAAAAATAAATTTCAGGGTAGGACGAGAAAGGTATATAAACATTTTACTTGGAAAATAACGAAAGCAAAGAAATTCAGTATAAAAATGTGAACATCCGAAAAGAGACAAACATATCAAAGAAGCGATTACCAGAGTTAAGAAAGTGAGTAGCAAACAATGTTGGACATAAATTAACGAAACCTAGGCATTATATGTAAAAAGCAAGAATAACAAAGAGTGAAGTAGATCAGAAAATTAGACAATCTATGATATAAAAATACTTACATGAAAAGTAATAATTTGGCCTTGGAAAAATAAGTGACAGCATATAAAAAATATGGAAAAAACTGTAGATTTTCGAAATACAGAGTGAACCAAGGACAGAACTAATCTTATATTTCCTTTTGGATCCTTTTTATTTTTTTTTATTTCAGATACGTATGTTAAGACCTGTAAATTACAAAAATATACTCCGAATATTGGGGGAACGGAGTGCTAAACCGCAACTAATATTAAGAGAATATTCTCGATATCGCTTTTTACAGTTCAAGAAATTTTTAAATTGTATTTTCTCTGTAGTAACTTTGAACTGGTCTGTAAATGTAGTTCATTTTGTGATAGTACGCTATGCTATATTATAATAATTACTACTGTGTTTTTTGTAATGTCAATCTTTTAGGAGTTTTTATTTTTAATAGTTTACAATATTTTTATTGTACATTGGTCCCTTGACGTGTGTTAAGGTATACCTACTGTAGTATTCTGACAGGAATATAGGCACTGATTCCCCGGAGACAGAGCCCCCTAGCAATTTTGACAGGGTCATCCAAAGGTCTACTTCAGAAATTTACCATTAAGTATTAATAAATATCTATTTCAAATATTTGGCACCATATATTTTATCAACTTAAATTATCATATTAACTAATCACTTAATAAGAAGCTTTTCTGTCAAAAAATATAAAGTTATATTGACAAAGCATGAATATAAATCATTGGAAAACAAAAATAAACTAGATATTATCTGTCTTAAATAATATAAAAAATGTAAACAGCCTAGAATAATAAAACAAATAAAACAAACAATCTAAGATCAAAGCAAAAAGGAAAGAAAATAAACTGTTTTAGAAACTTTCAAATATATTAATATAATTAAGCAAAATATCTCTTTATTGTAGATTACTAGGGACTCAGTTTGGCTAGTTGCAGCCGGCACTGCTACCTTTACAGATATTTTGTGCATGACTACAATTTAATTTGTGTCCAAGAGACGTAAGCTTATTCCAAGTAAAGCTATTTTCTTGGGAGGTAGTTGACTCACTTCTTGAGGTGATAGCTGTCACCTTCAAGGTATTTGAGCCTTTTGCAGTTGGACATTGTTAGAGTAGATGTTCTGTGATTTCAGTTGCATTATTGCAAAATCTACATTGGTCGTCTTCTGCTTTGTCTATTGCCTTTAGGTGGTATTTTACCAAGCAGTGTCCAGAGAGCAGTCCGGCGACAGTTCTAATATCTGCTCAGAGCTGTACTGCTCTTTTCGCAGATATGGTGAAAAATCTATTCGGCTGTCTTAGTCCTGGAAGAGTTCCTCCAGTAGAACGACCGTTGACCTTGTTACCATTTGTTTAGTTTTTCGGTGATGTGGCTCTTCATAAGGCCACACTAGGGCTCTGGGCCGTAATATGGGGTTCCAGCTATTTCTTTCGCAAGGCAATCTGTTTTTTCGTTGCCCTCTATGACTACATTGAGGAATTCACAATTAAAGTTACCTGGTTGCGTGTTGCTTATTGTTTTAGGGTTTGCTTACATTCCCAGACTAGCTTTGACACGCCCTGGACAGCTTTTAGAGCTTTTAGAGCCGTCTGACTGTCTGAGAATATGTAGATGTGCTTTCTGTGAAGTTCTTGTGTGAGGCACTGTTCTGCACATATATTTATGGCAAGCACTTCCGCTTGGAAGAATACTTGCCTAGCGGTTTGGAAAGCTTACAGTTTGGACCTGAAATGCCCAATCCTGCTCCTTTCGCTAGTTTTGAACCATCTATGTACTACAGCGATGCCTTATCAGCCTGAGGTATTTTTTTTACTCTCCCATGATTGGCGATAATCAATAACCACTGCGAATGAGATATCTAGGCCCAACATGACCGTCATTTAGGCACATGCTTTGCTGGCATTTTCCAGGTTTATTTCTTCAAAGATGCGCTGGTGGCCAGGCTTGAATTTGCCTATTTAGAATAGCCTGTTAGCACTGAAAATCGCCTCCCTCTTCACACTGCGATGAAGAGGAGGCATGTTCAGCAGTACAAGGCACCGTGGGCTTTATTATTGTTTGGTAGATCATATATACCATATTTGGTTTTAGGACCCATGTCTTGCCAACTAGTTTGCAGTATGTCCAGATTGCCGCTGTGGGTTTATATATGGTATTTCTAGTTGCTTGTTCCTGGTAAGTTTAGGGTCCAGTGCGGCCCCTAAATATTTTACCTCGGTGGAAAAAGTTAACTGTGTTTCGTGTAGGATGGGCGCTCTCATTTCTAGGTTCCTTCTTTTTGCAAACGGGACAAGAATGGTTTTCCTAGGATTTAGGAAGACGTTCCAATTGTTGATGATGTTTAGGGCAGTTTGCAATTACGCCTCCATGTTTGCCCTTGATTATTACTACTAGGTCTTCTATGAAGCCTAGAACTATAAATCCAGCTCTACTCAGATTAGTAAGGATTTTATCCACTACAAGTGTCCACAGTAGGGGGGAAGGAACAACTCCTTGAAGGCACCCTTTCACTGTGCTGACTGCTGTTGGCGCTCCGTTTATATCTGCTGTTACGAAGCGGTGCTTTAGCATTGTTTCTGTCTATCTTATGATTGGGAGCTCAACTTTCCACCCTTGACGTGCTCTTCTCATGGACGAATGTGTAGTATTATCAAATGCTCCCTCTATGTCAATGAGCGCAACAAGAGCAATTTCTTTGCATTCGAGTGTCTTTTCTATGTCTTTAACTAGATCGTGCAGTGCACTTAATGTGGATTTGCCTGCTTGGTAGGCAAACTTACTAGGATGGAGCGGTATTCTCGTTAGAGTTTCACTTCTTTCGATTGCTCTCTCCATTGTTTTGAGAAGAAAGGCGGTTAGGCTGATGGAACAGTATGATTTTGCTTCGTCCTCCGGGCGTCGGTATAAATATCACATTTGTCTCCCTCGAAGCTAGTGGTATATGTTCTAGCATAAGGCTAGCTTTGAAGATGTTCTGTAGGTGTACCTTCAGGATCTCATAGCCTTTCTGATGCAGGGCAGGGAAGATCCCATCTTTGCCGGGGGATTTGTAGGTCTTAAAGCTATTGATTGCCCATTTTTCTATTGTTAGTGAAGATTTTTCCTGTCAGTCTTTTGTATCTCCCGTTCGGGCTCTGGAACCCTTCGTTGTGATGATTAGTCTGGTTCTGGGTATCTTCTACGATTTGTGCTCCATGGAAGTGAGTCTGTAATAGTACATCTAAACTTTTCTTCCATCGTTGCAGTATTTTCCGTTTGGCATTTTTAATAGGCCGTTTAGATTTCCTTAGTTCTTTGTTGTATTTTGTCTATATTCTGCCCAGTTTCCAGTAATTTTTGCCTCGAAAAGCTTTCTGGCATCGCGTTTTAAGCGACTAAGTTCCCCCCTACACCAAAGCACGTCTCTGCGGATTACCTTTTGTAAAGCGGGACAGCTGTTTTCATAGAAGTTTCTGATGGCATTAATTAAACTGTTAGATATTGTCTCTAGCTCTTCAACAATGTTTGGATCGCTAAGGAGTTCATCTAGACCCAGACAGAGACCCTCTACGTCAGAGCCCCAGTGGGTACATTTTGGTACTATCTTCTCTTCCGAGTGATTTGCTGTTGCCTGTAAATCAAATCTTATCATTGATGATCTGACTGGCAGGATTCGTCTGGTACATGGCAGTTGGTTATTGTGCCAGATGTGAATGAGTCCGCTATAGTTATGTCTTGTTGCCTATTATGATAACATCTATATTATTAGAGTTTAGTTACTCAAAAAGGCACTCACCCCTTGGATTTATGTCGATGCTACCCCATCCAATGCAGTGCCGTGCATTGGCGTCAGCTCAGATGATGAAGTACCTGTTTCTTTTTTTGCACCAGGTGATGAGACGTCGAACCATCTCCGGTGGGGCTTTATTTTCGTCCCATGGGGAGTAGGCTGAGGCTATTATTATGTGCCTTGAGCCTCCTTCTGTTGACACATCCATAATTGTAGTTGCCAAATCTTGGTTAATGAATTCTGAAACAGGTAGATATTTTAAATTATTGTCGAGGGCTCTTGTAGTAGCCCTACGTTGATTTTTGTCCAAATAATCTTCTTCTAAGCTCGCTGGTAGAACCTTTTGAACACTGAATATTTATGGATGCATTTGACTTTAAAAGTATTTCCTTGCTCATTTCTCTTTGGTTTCTGTTGAGCCATTACAGATAGCCTATGATTTTGTCGACGGTCCAGGGCCCTCTTTGATTTTATTGGCACTTGTGCCTTCAGTCGGTTCTGCCCCTTGATCGGCGCGGCGCCGCCTGCTTTTGAGGAGCCCGTTTTCTCCTGGTTGCTTTAAGGTAGCATGGATATGTTTTCTTTTTGTATCCAAGCAGCAAGACTCACAGAGTGAATTATAGTTCAATATTTCATGAAAGAAGAACAAATCTTGAATGTGAAAATGTAAAACTAATTTTATTTTAAAAATCATGTTAACCATTTTATAATTTTAAGTTTTAAAAATAAAATTTACATTAATGATGAAAAATTATTTTAATGAATCATGAATCATAAAAATACGTCCATTTTTATGATAGTTAAGTAAATTTCTTTCTATATGTATATTATATGTCGACTTCAAAGTTGTTGCAATTTTTTTTATCAATCGTTTTTTTAAATCTAATATTAAAATTGGCATAATTTTTCTAAATACATGTTGATCTATATACTACTGAAATGATTTATAAAAGGAAATCATTTGATGTAAAATAAGCCTAATTAGAATTATCTGCTATAAAGCGACGAGTGCTTTATAGCAGATAATCGCTCATGCTATAAATGGCACACATCGCAAGAAACACACCTCTTTAGCCACTTGTTATATAAAATACTATTAATGAAAGGGGATTTAGAAAAACTTTTTATTAAAGGATTTTTCAGAAAGTAATACGGAAGGCTAGTTTATTATTGGATAAATTCGCAAACATTCTATATAATGCAAGTTATTTTTCTTAAATGGTCATTTAATTTATTTGTAAAAATGTATTTTGTGGAGTTGTCCTTTGTCTAAAAAAGTGACTCATCTTACAACAGATGCCACTTTTTAGATAAAAAGTAACTTCACGAGATAAAGTTTTACGAATAGTCGTAAATTAAATCGCCATTTAAAGAAAATAACATGCATTATATGCGAATTTATCCAGTAGTAAACCATATTATTTTCTGAAAAAATCTTTAATAAAATGCTTTTCTAATTCTCTTTTCAATAGTATTTTATATAACAAGTGGCTAAAGAAGTGTTTTTTTGCGATGTGTGCCATTTATAGCATGAGCGCAGCTTTATAGCAGATAATTCTAATTGAGTTTATTTTTCCATCAAATGATTTTGTTTTATATAGATCATTTCAATAGTATGTAGCTTGACATATATTTAGAAAAATTAATATTAAAGTTGGGTTTAAATAGTCAAAGTCAAGTCAAGTCAAAAATCTCTTTAATCAAAAAAATGCAACAATAAATATCACAATTGAATGATCTGGCGTCAATATGATAACGTAAAAAGACTCCTTACAAACTAATACATTGCTTAGAATAGAAAAAATTTACAATCATACTACATTTACAATTATAATACATTAGTTAAAATAGAAAAAATTTCCAGTTATACATTTAAAATAACACAGAAAAATTAACAGTTAAAAAATGTTTAATACACAGCCCAAACATTTAAAATCTATAACTCAAAAAATCAGTTACCGAGTAAGGCTCTATTTCTAAAATTAACCCAAGAAGAGATTCCTTGAAGTCTTTAAAATGTGTTAAAGCTTTAAGGTTCGCAGGCAGCTTGTTATAGAATTTTATACAGGCATATGCAGGTCCTTTTTCAGTTACGGTCAGTCTGTGTAAAGGTATGCTCAAGCCTTGATATCTGGTGTTTAGCTGGTGAGTGGTTTCCAAATGAGAAAATTGGTCCCTGTTTTTAAAGAAAAATATCAGACACTCATATATATAAAGACCTACAAATGTGAGGATGTTGAGCTCTCTAAACTTGCCCCTGCATGATTGTCTGTAATTCATAGACTTCATAACGCGTACCGCCCTTTTCTGCGCAATGAACACTCTATATGCATCCGTGCTGCCGCCCCAGAATATGATCCCAAACCTCAGAACAGAATGTATATTTGCAAAATATATTATACGAAGTGTGTTGATGTCTAAGTACCTCGCCATGATTCTCAAGGCATAGCAAGCCGAATTTACTCGTTTGCAAACACTTGATGCCTGATCCGTCCAGGTAAGGTTTTGGTCTATGTGGATACCAAGAAATTTTATGGTTTTGGATAACTTTACACTCTGGGCTGCAAGCGGGACTTCATCAGGAATGTCATTATTTCGTTGTCTTGTTCTGAAGCACAAGTAATTTGTTTTTTCAATATTTAAAATTAGTCTGTTTGTCGAGAACCAATCTTGTGCCATCCTTAACTGCTCGTCAGAGATACCAAGAAGTTCAGCTAAAGTGGAGCCAACGATCAGGATGTTTGTGTCATCGGCGTACAAGACAGCATTATTGAGCATGAGAACTTCCGATGCAAAACTGTTTACATAAAAAACAAATAGCAGAGGCCCAAGAACACTGCCCTGTGGGATACCCAGTTTGAGAGTTCCCTCCTCAGAGAAGTATCGCTCTCCATTTCTCTCGATAACAACTTTCTGTCTTCGATTGGTTAAGTAGGAATTAATCCATTCTAATGGTGGTCCTCGAACACCATAGCGCTCAAGCTTTTCTAAAATTATGGAATGATTTAAGCTATCAAAAGCCTTTGATAGGTCTAGGAATATACCCATTGACAGTTTTCGGTCTTCAAACCCATTTAATATTTTATTAATGAAATCATACACAGCCGTTTCAACAGATTTACCCTTAAGGTACCCATGCTGTGCAGAGCTAAGTAAATTTTCACTAGAAAAAAATGATAATAGTCTTGAGGCTACAGCAATTTCAAATATCTTAGAGAAAGTGGGAATTAGGCTTATTGGACGATAGTTTTCTTGCAAGCCAGAATTACCCTTTTTGTGTAAAGGTTTCACGAGTGCTAGCTTTAAGTCATCGGGAAAAATTCCATACTTAAAAGAATTGTTAATGATGTGGCACAGTGGAATTGCGAGTTCTTCTGCACATTTTTTTAGCAAGTTAGATGAAATCTCATCATATCCTGTACTCATCTTATTTTTAAGCCTATTTATGATGTTAAGAACTTCACTTATAGTGATAGGCGATAAGAAAAATGATTTATTATTGAAAGGTATGCCACAAGAGAATTCACTTTGTTGTTCAAGGCTATTTACAAGGTTTGGAGCTGCATTCAGTACCCAGTCGTTATAATTATTGCATATATGATTCGGGTTGCCCTGGATTTGACAGTCTCTATTTCCCCTACCTTTATCTTTAATTTCCCCGACAATTTGCCATACACATTTAGATTTGTTATCGCTGTTTGTAATGCGATTTCTGTAATTTTGGGATCGCGATTTAGCCAGTAAGTTGTTATATTGGCGCTTTTTAGCCCTATATGCATCAGCATAAGCGTTTTCAAGCCTGTTTAAAACTAAAAGGACATCCAGCTCTTGTTTGCATGCTTTAATTTCTGCATTTGTAAAATCAACTTTTTTACGGTTTGGGTTTAGTGTTTTATGCTGAAAACAGTGGTTAAAGATTGGAGTGAGAATAGACATAAAGGTTTTCCACTGTAGGTCTATCTGAGGTTCATGATGTGAAAATACCTCCTCCCAACTTTCTTGTGATAAGATATCTTTAAAATATTCTTTATTTTGAGCACTAAATACGCGCTTCCTTACTCTAT
>MU184018.1:135393-164129 GCA_016904865.1 Pissodes strobi
AAAATGGACGTATTTTTATGATTCATCATTCATGATTCATTGCATTTTTTTTTATTTAACAATCAGATCTTGCACATTTTCTCCCTTCTCCACTTTGTACTTGAATGGTTTGATTTATTTGTTATATTATTCCAGATTGGTTATATTCTTTAATTTTATTTAAGACAGATAACTTTTAGTTTATTTTTGTTTTCCAATGTTTTATATTCATGATTTTTTTATATTAATTTATGTTTTTTTGACACTAATATGATCAATTATTGGTAATTAAAAGCGAGAAGAAATATTTTTAAATTTAATATATTACTTGTCCTGTCTAATTTACAGAATCATTTATATGAATATTTCCCTCATGTATAAAAAATCCCATTAGAGGAGTGCAATTCTCGGAAAATTACAGCGAAAATTGCACTGTAGAAACCGAAAGAGCACGGCGATTCCATTGTAAACTTACGATGACAGGGAAAATTTATAAATTACGTCAAAGTCAAAATATAATTTTAAAATGTCTCACTTCGGGAAATATTCCTCCGAATTACACTCGTGCATCAAAATAACCATCAGATAATTTTGCATTCGAGTGTGTTGTCTTATAAAAACTGCATTCGGTCATTTTCATATTTTGGTGCCGGGCTCTTTCTTCAAAATATGAAAATGAACTTATGTAGTTTTTAGACAACACACTGTCATGCAAAATTATCGGTAATTTTAATGCACTTGTGCAATTACTTCCGAATATTTCCCTCATGTATAAAAAATCCCATTAGAGGAGTGCAATTCTCGGAAAATTACAGCGATAATTGCACTGTAGAAACCGAAAGAGCACAGCGATAATTGCATCGTACGTATCTATGGTAATTCCATTGAAAATTTGACAGCGACAATTTATAAATAACGTCAAAGTCTAGTGAATATATAGGTATTATTAAAAATGTCTCGTTTCGGATTAAAAAAAAATCGTTTTTTTCCATCTCTGTACTTTGTTTACAGTTACATGTACGTTTTTGTATTAAAAAAAGAAAAAAAAATGTATTTTTTTAAACCATGTCCTAATTCGGGAAATATTCCCCCGAATTACACTCGTGCATCAAAATAACCAGAAAATTTTGCATTCGAGCGTGTTGTCTTAGAAAAACTGCATTCGGTCTTTTTCATATTTTGCAAAAAGAGCCCTCCACCTTCGGTGTCGGGCTCTTTCTCCAAAATATGAAAATGAACTCATGCAGTTTTTAGACAACACGCTGTCATGCAAAATTATCGGTAATTTTGGTGCACTTGTGCAATTACTTCCGATAATTTCGTAACCAAAGAAATTTTGAAGGAAAAAAATATAAAGAAAATTACATTCATGGAAACAAGTTTCTAGATTCCCTGTACATGCAGACGACGCTTATTCATTCAAGACGAAATGGAGACTAATTTGCGATTCCGAAAAGATGGATTTAACATAAAATTTGGATGCGCTTGTCTGGCCTAGACTATTCCAAAAAAATCCCGATGAATATTTCATTTTGTATGACGTTGTTACTAAGCGGAATATGGCATGAGGTCAGTGCAAAACATAAAAGAATTAATTTGCAGTTTCTTAATGTGTCTTTTAAATGTTGTAAATATTTTCTATTACTATTCAGACTTCAATTATAAATAATATTAAATATCAGCGAAATGTACAGGGTGTCCCATTTTCGATGATATTACGGGGTATCTCACTTACGAGTAAAGATAGAGAGTTGCGGTTTTCGCAATACTGTGCTACTTTTTTGTGAAAAGAACGATGGTATAAACAAAATTTTCATAGCCCGCTTCGTTTCTGAGATACAGGGCGAAATTGAAAATAATGCATTTTGGGACCCCCTTCGTATCTCCGTTATCCTTTAACATATCGCAAAGCTAAAAATTTGCTCTTATACAGTTTTTGTCGTAGAATCCAGTGGCGTGATCAGATTTTTGCTGTGAGCTGTCAATGTTTAGCTATAAATCAAACTTATGTTTTTTTAAATGGAACACCCTGTATATTTTTCTTTCGGTTGAATGGAAATTTTATAAGCTTCTCAAAAATATATAATACATGATATGTATTTTAAATAATAAGCCTAAAATTCTTAATTTCACAAAATGTATCTCTATACGACACTCTTGATGAGTATAGTATAAGCATTATCTTTTAAACAACGTTATAAGTATTAGTAGGCAGAGATTATCAGAACAATGGAATGATAATTTTTTTATTGGCAAGACCTGTCAGTGACAAAATTTATATTTTCTGTGTAATATTGTATTTTTTACGATGGTTGAAAACGAATATTATGAGTATTTTGAAAAAATATGATATATATGCTTTATACAGAGCAATGAAAACTCCCGTGAAGCTTCTCGACTATTATTCAATATGTTTGTTTCAATATTTATTTACCTTTTGACTCATTTGGGTTTATTTTTTATTTAGGTATCATTTTAATTTATGGATATTCTGAAAGAAGACAACCTGGTCATTTAATGTTTTCCGGAATAAAGAGAACATGGAACGTTTATCCGGCCCCTACCAAAAACGTATAATAAGGAAAATCGCGGTAAGAGCGGAGGTAACGTTCCTTGTTCTACCAATTTTTTTCTTTATTCCGGAAAACATTAAAAAATCAGGATGCCTTCTTTCGGAATATCTATAAATTAAAATGATATGTACTTGAAAAAATAAACCCAAATAAGTCAAAAGGTAAATAAATATTCAAACAAACTTATTGGAATATAGCTGAGAAGCTTCACGGAAGTTTGCATTGCTCTGTATAAAGCAGACTAACATGTCATATTTTTCAAAATATTGATAATTTTCATTTTGATCCATCGTAAAAAATACAATATTACACAGAAAATATAAATTTTGCCACTGAAAGGTCTTGCCAATAAAAAATTACCATTCCATTGTTCTTAATAGTCTCTTCCTGCTAATACTTATACCGTTGTTTAAAAGACATTGCTTATACTATACTCATCAAGACTGTCATATAGAGACACCTTTTGTGAAATTATGGATTTTAGGCTTATTATTTAAAATACATATCATGTATTATATATTTTTATAAAGCTTATAAAATTTCCTTTCAAACGAAAGAAAAATATACAGGGTGTCACATTAAAAAAAAAACAAGAGTGTCGTATCGAGACACATTTTGTGAAATTATGAATTTTAGGCTTATTTTTTAAAATACATATAATGTATTATATATTTTTATAAAGCTTATAACATTTCCAATCAAACGAAAGGAAAATATAAAGGGTGTTCCATTTAAAAAAACATAAGTTTGATTTATAGCTAAAAATTGACAGCTCACAGCAAAAATCTGATCACGCCACTGGATTCTACGTCAAAAACTGTCTAAGAGCAAATTTTTAATTTTGCGATATGTTCAAGGATAACGGAGAGACGAGGGGGGTCCCAAAATGCATTATTTTCAATTTCGCCCTATATCTCAGAAATGAAGCGGGCTATGAAAATTTTGTTTATACCATCGTTCTTTTCACAAAAAAGTAGCACAGTATTGCGAAAACCGCAACTCTCTATCTTTACTCGTAAGTGAGATACCCCGTAATATCATCGAAAATGGGACACCCTGTACAGGGTTGTTCCTCATATGTTCACACCCCAATTATATAGCAGTTATTTGACGAGTAGGTACAAAATTCTATAGGCAAAAAATTTATGCTTTAATCTATATTTTCAAAATTTGTTATTAGAACAAGCAATTGAACATCGAAAATATAATATTTCTGCATAACTATAATTTTTTTTATATGAAACATACTGTATATGGATTCACGTGTGACGTGTGGAAAGATCACATTTCTCTGATTCCAAAAATATATAATTTGCCTATGTTTGGATAAGCCGTTTTTGAGAGATTGTTCTAAAAATAGAAAAAATAGAAAAGTATGAGAAACGAATTTATTAATAAATAACTATTTGCAAGTGCTCAATAGATATGACTCCCATTTCTATTAATGCATTCTCTATAATCATCTTCTATTTTATTGGGCTTCCGGTGAACACAAGGCTGCGAGTCATGGCCTCAGCCCTTAGACGCGCCTCATTCGCTTTATTTTTAAAGGAAAATAAAATTTTGAAGCAAAAACCTCTTAGTTTATCAAAATAGGTAGGGGATAAAATGTCACTATAGATATAATAGTAATGTCAAATTTGGTAGTGCATTTTCACCATCCAAAGGAACCCGCAATATTTAAATGGAAATTGGTTACCCGTGAAATCTGGATAAAATTTAGGTATATTATTAGACATGTCCCAAGCATCATTTTTTTACCATGGGTACAACCTTGTTGTATATATGACAGGCGAGCCGGTCTTAGCTATCAAAAATTGGAATCTAATATCCCAAAGCAGACCTCTAATAGATCTTGATGACCGAAATATCGATTTCTACTAAGTCGACCAAGGCAAATCGAAAAATGTCAACAATTTTGACACGTGTCAAAATCCTGCCAAACGATAGCATGCAATCATCCATTTCAATTTTTGATATTTTATGATATGTCATTTAACCTTTTTGACTTGTATGAAAATTGTGAGTTCAAAAAATAAAAAAATGGCGCAGCTGTCAGAACCTGTCATTTCTTTTAATAGAAAAAATAGACCTAAATCTGGTTCTTTTTCATTTTAAGGTAGTTTATTTATGATAAAACATGAAAAATCTTTGTGTAGGTTTCAGATTTTCTTTTTTGGGGTAGATCCGTTCATATTGGGTTATTATTGAGGTAATATTTATTTATTAAAAGTCTCCAGTTTCCTTTTTTTTACTCAAAAGATTATGATTATATTTAAAACAATAATTATTAAGAAGTGTATATGAAATGCTGCTAAGAAAAATTTTTGAAATATAAATTTTTAGGTGATATATACAATTTTGAAAAGGAGTCAAAATACTGTTTTGATTTAGATAGTTTAAAATAAGCTAACAAAGAAAATACTTTTTATTGCAAATATCCAAAAATGTATCCTCAAACTCATTAATCAGTTTTTTAATTATAATATAGGCTTCTGAAACTATCTTCATAAGAGGATATAATTCATATTAAGTTCACTAAAACAGGTAATTTCACGCCAACTCATGATATAAAGCTTAATCTTTATAGTTTCCATTACAGCCCTTTTGAAGACCTAATTATACTAAGTATCACAATATCACTTACCAAAAAAAGTAGCCGAAACCGAGAGAAAAACATACAATTAAACACGACCAAAAAGTTATAAAACTATGGGTATTGGTTGTAAAGAAGCTGGTCAAATGACATACGTTAAGGTATTGCACAAAAGCAACAGGTCCTTAATATCGAAATATATGGTTTTACGTATTTAAAAATATGCCTGACAATATAAATTGTATACCTAAGTATACAAAGAAATATTAGGTACAAGTTGCACGTACTTAAAAGCACCTAATTAGTTCCGATTTCAGAAAAATGCAAGAAAATAACACTAATTAGGGCAGCCATTATCGTAAAATTCTCAAACTAATCGTTTGATATACAATACATCAATGACGGCAAGTTGGCACTCGGAATTCCAGTCATCCAGCCTAACAATCAACGTTAAATACCAAAGTACGCGCAATAAAATAATCAATACTTTTACTGGGCTCCCATTCAGTCGTATTCCTTAATGCAAAAGCATTTGACTAGAAGTTATGTTGTCACTGCAATTTTGATACTAGCCAGTATATCTTTCTGTAGGAGGCAATGATAATACTCAATGCAGTATTTACGTATTTTTCCAAATTCAATATTAAGTTTATGCACTAATATATAAAAGGGAATACTTTACGCACTAGTGCATCAAAATTGACTTTACGAATTATAAAGCGTGCGTAAACTTAGTATTTTATGTACAATTGAACAATATATTTAAACTTTATGAGAAACAGCAACTTTGTGAGAAAAACCTCAATCAAAATAAAAATAATCGGGATTGAAGTATATTGTTACAATTGGTTGAAAATCCAGAATACCCAACAATGAGGGCATTAATAGAACTAGAAAATATAGCTGGTCAAAGCTACGCATTTCAAACGGTTCGTAGGGTTCTACAAAAACAATTCTAACCGAGGCACACAAATAAAATAATATACATTTCGAATTCACGTTAAATAAGTTAAAAACAAACTGTGGACAGATCGATCAAGTCATATGAGAAGCACTTTAAGTCAACAAAATTTGATAGATCTACCCATTTTAGCCATTGAATCGGAACTGGTCCAAACATAATTAATGAATTTGTTTCAATCAAGTATCGAAAAATAAAGTAATAAAAATTATTTTCAATAAATTTGTGTTAATTTTTATTAAGTAACGATTTTTATTAGTACAGTAAAAGTAAACTATGAAAAACATAAACCAGAAGGGGGGCGCCGAGGACCGTCCAGCCTAGGGCACCTTGGACCCTTAATCCGGCCCTGCTCCTTTTAGAAGAAGGTTTGACTGATCAATATTATTACGCTTTCTTAAATAATAAGCTAGCCCAAGAGCTGGACAACTTACTATTATGGTGGTTTTCCTACACATGCAATGAACACTGTGAGAAGTTGCCTAGATGAAAATTTCATGAATGGATAGCACAAAACGACTCTGCCAACTGTTCAGACCTTATTGAGGATATTTTAGTAATGCTGGAGAAATTAAACATCTACTAAGACATTATATTATAATTCTAAATGAAAATAAATCAATCCATTTTCATTGAAAGAGCCTTAGACCCTTTGGAGGTTTGTTACACTCCTGTCTTTAAAATCAAAGTGGGCATATAAATTATAATTATTATAATGTATGTGTTTTAGGTTTCTCTATTAAATATTGCTTTTGCATTGTTTGATAGTAATAATGTTTTAAAAAAATATTTTTTATTACCTTTATAGATAGTCAGCCAAAAAGTGCCCAAATGCTACAAACTTTTTATTCATATTTTTGAATATGTTCAACTAGCTAACTATGAAACTTACCGACCCCCAGGCCATGTATTACCTTATGAAAGTCGGCAGTCAGACATGTGATCGTACAACCTTTACAAAACTTCTTTGGCCCATCTGTTTACGTTTTGTATTTAATAGCTCCCAAGGCTTTTTATAGTTTGGAGCCGCAAAATTTCTTTTGTGTTTTTCTTTTGTTGTGAACTCTTGTTTCCGCTTTTTTAACCTTGCTTATCTTAGTAATGTACACACCAAGAACATTTAATATATTTATTAAATAAAACGAAATCAGCGAACACGTGTTAAAATAAAAACAAACCTTAACAATTTAACAAATGAAGAAATAACACACCTTAAGTTAACCTAAAGTTCAATATGAACATAGGTAAGTTAGGTCCTCTAGTTCAACTCTAAATATACTTAATTATGTCACCTTTCATAACTTGAAGTAACATCCAGGACCGTAGTACTTCATATGTACCATTTTAATTCACGAATCAGTTCACCTATTAATATATTGATCCAGAGTAAATGGATGCGTTACCTCACTTATTTATGTATATCTCAATGCTAACATATTATTATCGAATATTAATACCGAATGTTTTTTGTGGGTTTGGTACGTTATACCTAGTAATTATTGCATTGTTCTCTTCTCATAATATTGTATTAGTCCAGAACTTAAGGTAACAACGGTTACGATAAAAACGAAGGTTCTAAAATGGGATATAAGTAAAGCAATATATTTAGACACCAAGACAAGCCGAAAGACAACGATCCAGGAGCGGACACACAGTTTCTAACAACTCTTGTCGGACATCCATGGATTTGTCAATTAATCATCGACTTAAACCCGTTACCCTTTCTACAACCTATCGCTTCAATACCATGAGAAGGCATCGTCTCCATTGACTATCATTCACCAGGTGACCTTACTTAACTACAAGAATGAAACGAGTGCTAGTGACCTATTTAACAGATGTAAAATTCGGAAAACATTCGAACTTTTGTTCGATGATTGTCTGTCTACACTTTTTAATTATTTTTAATTAGTGAAGAGCGAGACTGGTTTTGGTCTTGCGGTCTTGGTCTTGGTCTTGCAGAAAAAGCAAAACCAAGACCAAGACCAAGACCAGCTCCAAGTCCGCAAGACCAAGACCAAGACCGAGCAGTGCAAGACTTATGCAAGACCAAGACCTAGTATTGCAAGACTTACGCAAGACCAAGACCTAGCATGCAAGACTCTTCCGGGGTTGAGTTTTTTCGCAATTTTTGTTTGTTGACAGATTGCCCTTAATTCTGGGATCGAAATTGTTGGATCGAAATATGCAGAGAAAACTCTATAAACGTTTGTCAAAAATCATTTTGTTTTTGAGATACATGCAGAAAGTTAGACAGTATTCACTATTTGCCACGCCGCGCCGCGCCGTATTGCATGTAACTGAATAACAATGTAGTCATTTAAGAACGACTGTCAAATTTTTAATGAAAATTATACTCATAATTACATGAATCTAATTTGGATTTTATTAAACAAATTACACAAATGTATATTCATTTTCCCCAAGCGTTCTTGCACATAGACCGGGAGATGGTGACCAAATTTTGGATGTGATTTTGGCCAGTAAGCCCTTTGGAGGCTATAATAATATGCATATTCTAATGTTATAATGTGATAAATTGAAGCATCATTCTAGGTTCTTCACATACAGTGTGTGAGATAAACAAAATTATTAAATGGAAAACGTTGTAAGATATTTAATTGCTAGTTCAATGCTACTATGATATTGAAATAATCGTAATGAATTTATAATTCATAATAATGAATTTTATTTATCTTTTTTTAATTTTTGATATATTTTCAAAAAAAAACATTTTTTTTTAATTGCTGATTTTACGTAATTTTTTAATTTTTGTTTGTACCTACTAATTTGGTTGTTGTTTTTTAATTGTTCTTTGTAATGTCCATTGTAATCCGCAAAATTATCTATATTACCCTGTTATAAGATATGACTCTTAAGTGTACGTTTCAAAAATGTATGTTTTTCTTTTACTTATTTTATCATTAGAAACCCTTTCTCTTATTTAATTTCGTTAACCCCTATTTTTGTTTTTTTATTTATTTATTTGTATTTTGTTAAACAAAGGTAGAACGTAAACAAGGTTTTGTTTTGGGGCATAAGACTTGTTTTTTTATCAAATTGTAAAAATGAACTAGTTATTCTAAAAGTAGATTTCTCCTCTAAACAGAGGGGATGATGAGTTAATATAATTGGCAAGAAATAATAATTTGTTTTCATGATACCTAATAATCCTACTAACACCACTTAAATTATACATTTTGGTCGTCATCTTTACTAGTTTTTTGTTGAAAATATCTCGGCAACGAAAAAATATGGAATCATTATTAAAACATCATTGAACTAGAAATTAAATAGCATACATCTTTTCCATTAAACCTATTTTCTAGCACTTATAGTTCTCAAGTTCCAAATCCTACAATGAGTGAACAAAGGTACACTTTATCGCACCCGAGTAAAGAAAATTGTTAACGAATTTGGCATTTGCTGAGAAATGCATAATATTAATAACACCTCTAAAAACTGATGTGCAGTTTTTCATTGAGCAAAGATAATTTTGGTTCATTTCAAAGCCCAGTTAACGGGCCTGCTAAGAATCGATTTTTATAGAAGGACGTAAAATCCAGTGACTGATATACATTTCTTAAAACTTATGAAATTTTATTATAGGAAAATATTCTAAAATAATATCAGATTAACTGCGTCAGATTATCAAGAGAGATAAATATTTAAAATTCAACTCATTTATGGGCAACCATGTATTAAAAAATGGAATGCACGTTGAAATAAAATAGTTCTTGTGTTCACACCGCAATTTTAACTGTAAATACGCAGCATGTTCCAATATTACACGGCAAACTTAAACAAGTAATTCGTTAAATCAAAATGTTTTTTGCGAGTATTTCTACTTAAAAAAATACCGGATTTACTAGCTAAAATTTGGGGCCGTGGTAGTTAATATTGAAAAACCAAATTTTCATACTGACAAATACTGTCCCTTTCTTTAAACCTTTATTTACTTTTTAGACTTGCAAGAGTCTTGCAGCAAGACCAACACCAAGACTGGGCCCTGCAAGACCCAGACCAAGACCACTTATTAGATTGCAAGTCCAAGACCAAGACTACATATGCAAGACCAAGACCAAGACCAGGACTAACCCGGTCTTGGTCTTGGTCTTGCATTTGCTCATCACTATTTTTAATTTTAAGTACTAAAGTTTATTAGTTTTATTTGGGATCGGAACTAGTGTGATCAGGATAGCATTAAGCATGACCTAAATTTATAGAACCCATCTTTTTCCTTTGATATCATGCCCCTCCCCATTATCCTGTAATTGTGCTTACCTGGAAGAATTCGGTTAATTGATTTTTCTCCCCCAGATCTTTTAGCCTTTCCCTAGGTATTTATGTTTGCTCTTCATCTATTTGTTGAGTTCGCACAGGCGAACCTTTAATAGAATAATTTTCAGAATCAAGCCCAAATATCTTGAAACAGGAAAACTCCAATATCAATAAAATCGGGCCCGCTCGCGCCGTGACCCTTCCAGATTTCTCAATTTGTTAATGGCAATATCACTCAATCCCCACATCGTACACCATTTTATTAGGTTCGCCGTTAGGGTCTCCCTTTATCTTTCACTAACAAATATGAAATATTATTGAAATTGTTACAATAATGTAGCCCGTATTTAATTTCAATTTCAAATCAAGCACCATAGGTACACCATCAGAGGTTTTAACGCTATAGAATTTTCAATACTCTATCAGAAAGTTCAATATCAGCTTCAAGTATGTTAAATTGATCTTTATTTTGAATTAAAAGATTAAATTCCCTTAGTGTCGGTACTTTCATTACGATAGTTACAAATAAACTAACAATTGCTTTCACGTTAGTTATCTGAAGGATAGCATTTATTCCTAGATAAAAGTATTAGGGCTTAATGTTGTTATTAATTATTTCCTCACACACACTTGTAATCCAGCACCGTACACTTTTTTGAGAAAATACCAATAACTAACATTCCCCTTTAATTATTTTAAAATTTTGAATTTTCCACTTCAAGAAATTATTTAGTGGTTCGTACCTTTAAAGGAATAATTTTTAGAATCTAATTCTTTGCTGTTGGCTGCTATTTCTATGGAACCTTCCTCAGTAACCCCCCAACGTCTTACATCTCCTCTTGCCTTTTGCTTGACTTACGGTATCTTCACCCTTATTGCGTGGAAATATAGGAACTTAATTCTCTTATCAAACCTCAAGAATTTTAAGTGGTTCTAGCGCAATTTAAAATTTACCATTGGAATATTTTGTATGCATATTAAAATTTATTTTACTGAAATTTATTTGTTTTGCTGTTTTTTTTTTGTAAGGAAACATTTCACTCTGGTCTGACACTTTTCAACAGTAACTATGGAAAATAAAATTTATATTTATGTTTCAGATCAAATATAAGTAAAAAAATAACTGCTAAAAATTTTACATAATAATTTAAAATATTAATAAGAACCAAGTCAAAGAAGACTGCATAAACTTAACAATAATCCATATTAATTTAACAGAAAATTACAATATCTTTGAACCTAATATTTAATTAACCTCTCGAAATCTTTTTGACATGCTTGAAGTCACCTTTCTAATAATTTTTGGAGTATGGTCTTCCATTCGTCTATTATTCCAACTATTATCTACTGTGAAAAGTTGTGTTTGCGAATACGCCGTTTTAGATCATTCGAAAAATATTCGATGGGATTAATATCAATTGATTGTAGAGGGGTACGAAGCTGCTGTTGAACATTATCATCATCGATCGGTATGTTTAGGATCATTGTCCTGTTGGAAAAGTACTTGCCTTCGAGTGCCAATTTCTGAACACTTTCCCTCAAATTACCTCTTAAAATATTCAGATAAATATGCTGATCCATCGTACCATCAATAAAATTTAAATTTGCACTCCAAAACAGAACACTGCCATCACCCTGCCTCACTATAGAACAAATATTTTCAATTTTCAATCTTTAGTTCTGCCGTCAGACCCAAAAAAATTGATTTTAGATTCAGCAGTAAAAATTACTGTTTCCTAATACTCAGGAGACTTTGAAATGTATTCCCTAGCAAACATTAACCGTTGTCTGCTATTGGCTTCTCAAAGAAACAATTTTTTCCTGGCTATAATTTTTCACGATTTGTGGACAAACGGTTTTCGAAATACTTCTTTAATTTCTCTGCAACTTCTATTGCAGTTTTGTTTGAATCATTGATTAAATGGTTCGGGGCAATGAGGGATCTAAGCCGTATTTTGGGTTACATTATTTCACCAAAATATGCCTTACCGATAAAGAAGTAAGCCACAGAAGAACTATTTACACTATATCCCAACAGATGACGCCACAAATCCAAGAAATCCTTATTACACACTTGCCATTTTGTCAAATACTTTGAAGTAATTACTAAGCCACACAATTTTCAACATGGTGTGACCGAGTAAACGCGTATGCCTTTGAAATTACGATTATTTGTTCCTAAATGGACAATTCTATAAAAGACGAGGAATATTGCCCAGATGAGAGCTCTTATAACAGTGACTCAGAAAGTATAAATAATGTTTTGTGGCTTAAGACCTTTTTTGCGGGAAATAAAACGTGTTTATTTTTTAGGCATAAATAATAAAAATATTCAGTTTTTGAAGCCTCTATTTAAGTATTTTGGGAACTTTTCATATTTAAGGTACTAGTAATGTTTACCTTATTTATACATATTTATTCTCAAATCCCGTCTATATTATTTAATAGGTGGAAAATTAATTTTATTTGTGTTTTGTGGCTCAGGTATATATATATTGACATAAAATATTTTCCTATTTCAGTCAAAGACCAAAATTCCATTGAGAAAAAAAATACAAAACGATTTCCATTAAAAAAAATCCTTACCAAGTACTGAGTCAACAACCAGCTTAATGAATAGTTTCAGTGATTCTTATTCGAAAAATGACCACCAGGTAATTATTTTTGCGCTTTATTTGTTATTTTATATTCGTTTTAGGGCGTTCAGATTTATTTAATAGTATGTAGTTTCATGCGAAACTGTTTATTTTAGCAACTTGGACCAACAGAGGTGTTGGACCTCGATCCAGACAAAACGTGATCAAACACGAGATGCTACAGCAGACAAAAATGGTGGAACAGCCTTGGAAGACACATTTTTTAACTTTGGGGAGCCCTCTACTAATAATATTAATTATTGTAGAACATTACCAGCGCCTGAAAAATATCTGACTCGAGATGGAGGCAATCAAATTTTGAAATCTGAAAAAAGTTAAGATTAAGATATAAAAATCAAATTGTGGATATGCATGCAATATGAAGGGGGAACTCACAGAACGCATAAGTTTAGATATAGCAAGTACTTATAAGAGGAAATACAGAAGGCTACTCCAAAAGACGAAAATCAGAACATTTAATTATTTTTGGAATCTCCAAGTCTACGAGAAACAGAACACGTACCTATTTTCAAATTTGGAGGGGAGGTTATCCCCAACAAATCGAATTATAAGAAAAATACCAAAAGACCAGAATCAGCTAGAATCTACATAATCGAGTACTATATTAAAGCTAAAGGCATTGATATTAAAGTATGTAAGACAGAATTTCTAGCAATTCACGGGATATATATAATATTTCAATTATTTTGAAATGTTGCTGCAATATTCTCGAAAAATTTGGAACTTCGTTTGCTAATAATTTCTTAACAATCGTTCCGAACAAAAATAATTTTGACTAAAAGTTGTATGTCATTATTTACAAAATAACCTAATTACTATGAAACTCCCAAATAAGAGCAAACATATATAGGTCCTATTACAAAAAATATTATACGAGAACAAATTAAAAAGCTGAAAGCAAAAGAATATGAAGAAAGAAGAAAATAATAATATAGGTACCTATGTCAAGCTATAAAAAGTTAAATAAATACGAAGGAGTAATGAAAATTTAACTAAACCAAACCAGATTATATATATAACAAAATATAAATATATAGTTTTTTAAATAGAAGATTTGGAACTAGAGAAAATTTAAGATGCTAAAAGAGAAACAAAATGGAGCAAAATGGCAATATTATAATATACAGTTATTAAAATGGAAACGCTGGAGCGGAAAAAAAATTGAGAAGCTAAAAGAACCACAAAATTTAGAAGAAAATATAAAGATGTAAATAAGATCACAAAATAAAAAAAAATGGAAAGAAGAAGAAGATGAAAATATACCTGACCCAAACTCTAAAAACGATTAAATACATACCGAAGAAAAACAAAATTTTATTAACTCAAACTATGGAAATAATTATATACAAAAAATTTATAATTTTATTATCTGAATGCATAGGCACAATAGTGTGTATCTGATATAATTACATAAATAGCTGTTTAATTCTCCAGTCGTTCTAAATCGAGTGGAAAAAGTGAATTTAAATAATTTAACTAAAAAAATAATTGGGCTTAATCAGTTATAAGATGATAACTTTCATTAAATCCTGCTGCTGTAATTGATACATGATTGAATGAGCTAATCATCGATCTTCAAGACATGATCAGGTGCTTACTTTAGCTTTAGATCTGTACAAGGGCTGAAATATATGTAATTATATTGAATTTATTCATGAATTGTTGTAATGACGTCTAATGTAGACCATAAAGGAACACTTAAAGGCAATTGCACTAATGAGATATAAGGTAATTCATGAAAGACTAAATATGCATAATTTATTTTATGGTTTCTTGAATTGAATAAGGTTGCCAGCGCAAATACGGCCTTACCAATAAACATATGACAATCGCTTCTATAACACTTACATCCTCGTTAAAACAAAAAAAAAATCTAGTGTTAGTTTTAAAACTGAAAATTTAAAATTTTGCAATATTTTTAACCGCAATACGTAGAAACGATTATTTTATCCTTAATACTGACTAATAACGAACGTGAGTTAATAAAAAGGGATAATACACTATCGTAAAAAGATTTCAAGGAAAGTGACAATTTGCAAACTATGATATGATAATAATTAATCATGTTTCCTCTAAAAGAGAAACAAATTTGGTTCAAAAAATTATATACCTCGAGACTAGTAAAACTGTCAAATTTCAGAAAGCAGGTAGATCCATTTTTGGTTAACTAATTGTAACGAACTAATGTTCGATATGGTCAATCAGGTAGTTTTCAATGAAAATCGATTTCCTCACCGTTTTCTATTCTAATTTTGTTTTATCAAGCTTCTAAAGCAACGCCCAAAAAATGTTAAATGGGGATTATACATAATAATGATATAATGAATTTTAATTTTTTTCCCGGTTTTAAAGAGTTTATGCCCCTAGAGAGATACTATTCTCGGTCTTCCTTAAATTTTCTCTACTATTCTTCTTTGCTGTTAGATTTATATCTTGTTTTTCTTGCAAGTTCTTAATGTTCCTTGTTTCAATTTTTCTGTATGGAAACTTGCATATTTATATTTTCTTCCGTATTTAAGGATCTTTTTTATAGCTTGGCATATATATTTTATTTATTCTTGCATGATTTCATTTTTCGTCTAGTGTTCATTATCGTCCGTTTTCATTTAAATTTTTTATAGCTTAGTTACATTTTCGTTTTCTTATTTTTTAATATTCTTTTTCTGCCTGTTTGGAATGAAATCAAAATTTTCCTTTTTTCGATATTTATTATTTATGGTTTGGACTAGATAACTTTTTATTTTCTTGTTTCAGTTATTTTTTTATCCTACCAATTTTTCAATTTTGAATCATTTATATTTACATTTTACTCATTTATGAATTAGTGTGTCAAATCGTAATTTCTTTCTTGTTTTTTTTTGTTATTCTAATTAATTTTTGTCTCGTTTTTTGTTTTGATACTCATATCTTATTTTTTTTATTTACTTTATATTTTAATAATTTGGATTTCCTTATTTTCATGTTTCTCTTGATCTATTTTGTTTTTACATCTTATTTTTTTTTCTCGTTCCCATACTTTTGTTTTTGAAACTAAATATTTACATTTTCTTCGATATTTATTTTATTTGTTAAAAGTTTGGGCTAGTTAAATTTTTATCTTTAATTTGCTTTATGTTACTTATCTCATAGCTATTTATTTTTTCTCCATTCTGAAAATTAAATTTTTCCTCGTTTAAATTTTCCTGTATTAAAACCTGTGTATTTCCATTCCGTCCATTTTTTTGCAGTTTTGAATAGGTAAATTTTAATTTTCTTCTTGCTTCATTTTTTTGTTATTCTAGTTTGACAATATTTCCTTTTGACACCTATATATTTTCATATTTGTATTTATTCTTTTTATTATGTTTGAGTTATTCAATTGTCTAGTTTCTTAAATTTTGTCTGGTTCCAAATTCTCTGTTTGGATAATCCTTGGATATGTATACATTTTCTTCTGATATATTTTATTTTACATTTGCCTTTTATTCTTGCACCATTTTATTTCTCTTCTAAAATTTAAACTTTTTCCAGTTTCATCCTTCTTGTTCCATTTTTTTATTCTTATAGCTTTTTAATTTTTTCTCGTTCCAATGTTTCCGTTTTGAAACCTATACATTTTCATATTTTCCTTTGCATTTGTTCTTTTTTATATAGTTTAGATTGGTTAATTTTTTAAATTCTTCTCACTCGACTTTAGTTTTCTTCTAGCTTCTTAAATTTTCTCTGATTCTAATACTTCTGTTTGAAAAATCCTGCTATTTATTTTTTCTCGGTTCTGATTGTTTATTTTATAGTTTGATTTAATTAAAATCTATTTTTCTTCTGTGTTTATTTGGTTATTTTCAGAGATTGCGTCACTTAAAATTTTTTTTTTCTCGTTTCAATTTTCCTGTATTAACTTATGCATTTACATTCCGTCCATTATTTTTTTAGAGTTTGGAATAGATAAATTTTAATTTTCTTCTTGCATCATTTTTTGTTGTTCTAGCTTCACAATATTTCCTTTTGAAGCCTATATATTTTCATATTTTATTTTGTAATTATTAATTTTATTATGTTTTGGGTTAGTCGATTTTATATGCTTTTCTGGCTCCATTTTTTTTTCCTCTAGTTTCTTAAATTTTCTCTGGTTCCAATTTCTCTTTTTGGATAATCCTTGGATATATATAAATTTTCTTCTGATATATTTTATTTTACATTTACGTTTTCTTTTTACACCATTTTATTTCTCTTCTAGAATTTAAACTTTTTCCAGTTTCATCCTTCTTGCTCCATTTTTTTATTCTTATAGCTTTTTAATTTTTTTCTCGTTCAAGTGTTTCGGTTTTGAAACCTATACATCTTCATATCTTCATTTACATTTGTTCTTTTTTATATAGTTTGGGTTAGTAAATTTTTTAAATTCTTCTTACTCTATTTTAGTTTTCTTCTAGCTTCTTTTTCTCTGATTTGCAAAATCCTGTTGGTTTAGGCACATTTTCTTCTGATATATTATAACTTATTGCTCGTCGACGATCAATTACTGTGAAGGTGTTTTAAATGTCGTGAAGTTTTCGTCCCTAGAGGGTAAAAGTGTATGTCTGGTTTGATGTTCAATTATGTTCGTATGACTTTTGTTTGTCAGTTTTGGATTTATAGGGATATGAGGAGTTCTCCAATCTATGGAAGACCCGCTTGTGCAATAACCTGACTAATAAATAATTTTGCACTAAGTATAGGCACTCCATGGTGTTATCAGAAACGTGTACACCGTCGATCTCATTAGCTCATATTTTATTTTGCCATAGGTTGGTTTGGTAATTTTTTGTCTTTTACTTGCTACATTTTGTGTTGATTTTGGTTTTTTATTCTTTTCTCGTTCACTTCTGCTTTGGAAAATATATATTTGAAAAGTTTGGTTTCGTTATATTTTTATTATCCCTGGTATTAATTTTATTTTTTATAGCTTGGCTTAAGTACATTTTCATTTTCTTTTTCCTTCATACTCGTTTTCTTTTAGCTTCTATTTCTTCTCGTGGCGATTTTTTTGTTATAGCACCTGTATGTTTAAGTTATCATCTCCCTTTTTTTTGAGTTGATTAAATTTTGATATTCTTCTTGCTCAGTTTTGTTTCTGATCTAGCGTTCTAGTTTTTCTCGCTTCAAGTTGCTTCTTTTGAAGATTGTATTATTTACTGTATTTATTTTTTGATACTTTGGGTTAGTTGACTTTTCATTTTGTTTTTTTTTCTATTTCATATATTTTTACTCATTTCAATTTTTGTGTTTTAAAACTTGTATATTTACATTTTCTTCTATATTTGTTTTATTTGTCTAAATTAAAGGATAAAACAGTTGCGCTAACAAACCGCATCAAAAAATGCGTTGATTCCAAGGACATTGTGGGTTGACTTAAAAAGGATACATTAATCAAAAAATAATATCAAATAAGAGAGCAGTAACGAAACTCAGTGAAGCACTAGGAAACCGCAACAAATTTTGTATCTTATTTGGGTGCACTAATGAAACTAATTTTGAAAAATTAAAACATCTATAAAAATTCTAACGTATGCTAGTTATAATGGGCAAAGTGTTAATCTTGTTTAATTCGACAAACTGAGATAATATGGCCTACAACCAGAAACAGGTGTCCACGATTTAATTGCATTTTTATGCAAATTCATGAAATTTAAGGCAAATGGACTTCATAAAATTTGTTCGGAATTATTCGATAACGTCTCTATTTAAATTTTAGTTTCGTGATAGCGACCCATTAGTAAATAGGGCCCCTTTAGTAAATTAAGTTAAGTGAAAGATTAGATAAATTTTCAATAAATTATTTGGTATATTATTATTTTATTATAATCCGAGCAGCGATAGTTGTCGAAAGAGCACTGTTAAGTTAATGAAAATAGTGAATTTAGGTGAAATAATTTTAAGCGATAAGTTGAAGTTTAACTGTGAAATAAGAAAGCTACGCACACAACCCCAGAAAAGATGGTAACTTATTCATTATACTATATTAGCCAAAAGTCTGAACCTGGATAAATATCTCAAAGATGGGTAAAGTGTTTTTTTAAATTTGGACTTCACCGGCGTTGCCAGATTTAGCATATTTCCGAAAACAATGCAAGCTTTATTTCTTTAAATATAATGCTAGCAATTTTATTAAATTTTTGAAGTTGTACGTTTAA
Organism: Pissodes strobi; assembly: GCA_016904865.1. NCBI lineage: Eukaryota > Metazoa > Arthropoda > Insecta > Coleoptera > Curculionidae > Pissodes > Pissodes strobi. The sequence continues at coordinate 154,593 of MU184018.1, forward strand.
TTTTAGTATAATCTCTTTAGGATATCTTATATTTAACTAAAAAAAAAAACTGATACTTTCAATATCACATACAAAAATTAGCACTTGTTTATTGTTTAAATAAATGTTCACATTGCCTTCTATTAACTCCTCTAGTCGAATGCGGAATTCAGTTCAACTCTTCTTTGCATACTCTATGTCCATTTCCAATTCTTTCAAAATCATTTGGTTTGTCTTTGTAGAGTAGGGGAGACCGGGGCTAGTTGGCTACAGGGGTAAGTTGGCACAATGCTTATATCTGCGATTGGTGGGCATGTTTAAACGCAAATATCATTAAAATATAAAATCGACAACTCTCGGCAACCATGTAAAACGTCGCGCGCCGAAAGTCACTCGTTGGACACCTGTTAGTTGTGTTTGTTTGTTTTCAATACCGGTAAGTAAATTTTTGTCCTCTTAGTAATTTATGAATATTTGATTAATATAACGTTTTTAACTCGATTTTTTTTATCGCAATTGTTGTTACGTGTGTAGTGGACATACTATACTAGGCAATGTTTATAAATTATTGTTTGTTTATTGGGAAAAATATGTGTTGTTCTAAAACCTGTGTCGGGGCAAGTTGGCACATGGGTTCCGGGGCATGTTGACACAGTGTGCCAACTAACCCCGGATTTAAAAATAAAACTAGCATAATTAAAACTGATTAAAAAATAGTTTTAGATATGAGAAACTATAAAAAAAAAGACTGCATCACCAGCAAACAGCAAAAAGTCAGTGGTATATTCCCGTTTAACAAAGACAATTTTCCTCCTGACGAATTTATGCCCTCATATTCCACCGACAGACCCATCCAAGTTAATACTAATATCAAAGAGGTTTTACCTCGAGTTTTACCAAATACTGCGATCAAAAATATAAATTTAACATAAATTATTCCCAATAAAACTTCTACTGAAATATTACCACCTCAGCCAGGGTCTGCATGGACAGTTTTACCAACAGTGAACCAGGGGAAAAATGGGTTCAATGTGTGGCATGCCATATGTGGTCTCATGAGGCATGCACTAACAAAGAGCCGCGATACATATGTTCAAATTGTGACTCGGGTGATTCTGACTATTAACTTTTGATGTTTAAATAACTGTAAACTTTATACTACTTTCTGTTTTAACTTTTTGACTTTTTTTTATTCTATTTTATTTCATATTCTCTTGGAAGGTAATAAATGTTAAAAAGAAAAAAAAATGTTTCTGTCTATATAACTTACATATGCCAACTAACCCCAATTAGTGTGCCAACATATCCCCCAAACTAGGGTATGTTGGCACACTTACACTGATGTTTTTAAAAACTGTAACTAATTAACTTTTTTTAATATAAACACTTTAAACACTACAAAATGTAGGGAAAATATGTAAATCTGTTCTGCATATTTTGTAATTCAGATCAATCGTCTGAAGTGCTAAATAAAAAATAAATTTTGAAATGTGTGCCAACTAGCCCCGGTCTCCCCTACCGACTCTAGTGACCCCACAAATAAGTATCAAGATGCGTCAGGTTGGGAGAACGGGCCCGCCATTCCATACTACCTCTTCGTGATCATGTCTATATATTTCTACCGTGAAAACCGGAACCTCCAGCGCGGAAACGGAATGCGATTCTAAAAAGCCACTTAGCGCTTCCCAGTCCTGATGTGGTGGTCCTTCACCGGACGATGCGAGTAGGCTTGTGCATCTACCACCTAGGGTCTCTTCCACTGGAAGCCTCGGCCTCAGACTTATTCCTTTGGTGGTCCCTAGCCTGTAAGGGGTGAGAATGGGGTTTGTTGGGTCACTCCCCAGTGATTAGCTCCAGACTTTGTACTTTGCTGTTCTCCAGACTGGAGGAGGACGATGTGATTGGATGGCCCACTGCCTGTGGCAACTATGAATGACCTGCTAATAAAATGCTGCACCGTTTGACACTGTAACTGAATATAAGTTTATTCCGCTCCACTAAATTCAGTTTAATTACCAGTGAATTTCGATGTTTGGTATATGAATCGCCAGTAACATCTATTCGTGAATGGGTATATTTCGCGCCAGTGACATCTATTCGTGAATGGGTATATTTCGTGCAACTAATTATTTAATAAGCACAGGTATGCTGGTTTATACCTACAATTTGCGGATTCGTGTCGCTGTAGATTTCTATATTGAGTAGTGACATTTATTCGGGAACAGGCTTATCTCATGTAGTTAGTAATTAGAAAGCGTAGTACGCTATTTAATACCTGCAATTTAAGCATTTAATTTACTATAGATTACTATATTTAGTATATATTGGGTGTCTCTGTGGTTTGACGCCGCGTGCCCCATAGCAATAGTCACATGATATATCCAAGTAAAACATCGAAAATCATAATTTGTTGAACGCCTTGAATTTTGAAAAACAAGGTTTTTCATCTTGGTGGCGACGCTTGACTGGGTAAGTGCTGATATTTAATCTTGAAATATTTTATTCATCTTGCAATATATTTGACTGATTTTTTCAATTTTAAATACCTAATTAATAATTGTTTCTGATTCGCTTAATCGTATTCTGCTAAAGCAAGAATTTAACATTTTTATATTACACTTTCGATTAACTTACAACTTCAATAATCTTAATTTTGTAGTGACCGTTCGGTAAAAATACCGATTTATTGGTGAACAATTTCGTCTCTCATTAGTAGGTTCAAGTAATTTGATATAGGTTTGGTCCAATTTACAGAGAATGTAATTATTTCATCGTTTAGAGGTCACGCATATTATTTTACGTATTTTCATTTAAATTGGACGGTATTATTTGAGCAATTCTCAGAGTGGATTCTATGTATTCCTGCAAATGTAGTAAGTTGAATTATTAGTGGAATTTCTCTGAATTTTCTCTCATAGTATTGTTAGTTTAATATTTTTTCTTTTTAGGCTTATTTCATTAAAATTCCAGCACTTGCCCTAACACGTCTCAACACTGATGTATCGACATTAATTTACATTTATGAGAGGTTAAGCACACTTGTGTAAATTTACCTGTTTTTTTCTTTATCTTTTATCTCAATTCTATCTTAATGTTAGATATTGATTACCTTTATCTTTATCTTTAATTAATTGAGGCGTAATTACGCTCAATTATCGTTTATGTGCCAAGAGCCATATATAAAGAAAAGTAATAGAAATTACTTATTTGGAGTAATAAGACTCGTTTATAGAGAGGTTGTATCTCTATTTTTCTATTTATCAATTATCGTTTATCTGCCAAGGGCTATATATAAAAAAGTAATAGAAATAACTTACTTGGAGTTATAAGACTCGCTTATAGAGAGGTTGTACCTCTATTCTTCTATTTATCATTAAATTAAAATTATCTTTTATTCAGATTTGCCGAGAGCCAGTGTTGTTTGGAACGTGTTCCATCATTTTCTTTTGAATTTTAAATTTCAGTCTTAATTTCTTTTGAATTTCATGTCTTAAAGTAAAGAAGAAGAATATCTTGAATAACAGTAGCTATTTATAATTTTTGCTTAACAGTAATTATCTATAGTTTTGCTTAACAATAGTTATTTTTAATTTTTGTTCAACTTAAAATTGTAATTTGTAACCAGTAAATTTTCAAATTGTTGATTACTACCTCCTATGTAATAGTCTAACTGAAGTCCACAGGGTATTTCCCTGAATAATTAGTTAATTAGCAGTATACGTTGGTCTAAGACTTGTCTATTTCTCTCATGTGACGACTGAGCGACTGAGCGGAGACGTCAACGACAGCTGTACCGTGCAAACTGGTGGGAGTCATCACATGGATTGCCAGTAAGTCCTGGATAACCCTAAATCGATTGAACTTAGGTACAGGCAGAAGCGGTTCCAGTGGAGGTCCCAACCGATCACATGGTTGCAGATAACTGAACGAAGTAGCAGCCAGTCAGAAGAAAGATCGTTTGTAAAGATCAAATATCTGTTATAATTATTTTTTTTATCTTTTAATTTTCATACTCATTCCTAGACAATTTATTCAAAAAACTATATTTCAAACAATTTCATAAATTGTATTTACATCTAATTATATAGGTTTCATTATTTCAAATTTCATCATTTATATTTGTAGTTTAATTGTATAATTAATATATTGTTGTTTTGAAATGTATTTCTTTAATTTATCGCAAGATAGAGAGAGGTCTGTGAGACATTGCGAATTATAAGAGCAAATTTCTGATATTCTTATCTTTATATTTATTAATATTTAAGTATTCGTATTCAGTTCGCATTGTCTCTAGGAACTCTGGCGCGTAAATATAATTAATGAAAGAGACACCTCCTCAGAAAAAACGAATCTCATACTTAATTAAACAACTTTCGCTACAAATTAGTGTCCAACTAAATTTATCCTTACAAATTGGCGACTGAGCTAGTATTTCATTATTAAGTGACGCCCAACTGTTCAATTGGTTACAACATGGCGCCCTACTTTCGGGGCACTATTTTCGTTACAAAATGGCGCCCAACGTGGGACACTATTTTCGTTACAAAGTGGCGCCCAACTAATTAATTAAAATTAAAATAATTAATTAGATATCGTTACAAAATGGCGCCCAACGTGGGGCACTATTTTCGTTACAAAGTGGCGCCCAACTAATTAATTAAAATTAAAATAATTAATTAGATATCGTTACAACATATACTGTTATTTAAAAGCTCCAGACTTTGTTGACCTAGCATTACCTAAAAATGATCTCAAGAAACTTTAAATGATGGCCGTGAAACTGTTTCGGTTTCACATTTTGTTTGACCTCTACAAAGACAAATAAAATGAAGGTGTCAGTCTCTAAAAGTTCAAAAAATTATGCTACCAGAATTTTAATTTACGTTTCAGAAGGTTTCAGAAGGATACTTGCTTAAGATGTGAGATCCACAATGCGAAGAAAAAAGATGCAAAATCAGATGAACTGGTTATACTTGAACCAGGGCATAAAAATCATTCGAACCATCCTTTGAGAAAACAGATGAAGGAGGATTTGATCACAGCTAAAATTAATCCATAAGTTGAAACAATCATCATTAGATTTGCAAAAATCAAAAGGTTTACCAAGGCTACCAACAAGTATTAGTTACTACAAAAGGCAACTCAATTTTCATAACTTGGGTATTCATTGTGGCAGTTCTATGAAAGGCTATTTTTATATGTGGTTAGAACAAGAGGCTAGTAGAGGAAGTCAAGAGGTAAGATCATGCATTAAGAAGTTTATTTTCAAGGACTTAAAGCCCATTGCGACGCATATAATTCTTTAGGCAGATTCTTGTGGTGGTCAAAACAGAAGCATAAAGATGGTTCTTACGCTTGTTAAGATATTCCTTGAATTGTCTATTTGTTGCAATATTCATTAGTTTATTTGCAATATCAGTTGTTTTATTACTATAATTTAAATAAAAAGCCAATTTGTTACTATAAACTATAAATGCACTTTCCTTTTTAATAATTACTTTAATTTACTAAAAATATAAACTGAATGATAACTCAGGGTGTATAGGTTCGGAGCATGCTGATTAAAATTTATTTCCGAGTGTACTTGTTGTGAAAAGGTGCAAAATAAAAGATTGGAAATTAAAAAAAAAACAATTATTCTATTTATTTTTCCTTCTAACAAAAATAGGGGTGTAAATTTAAGATTCTATTGAATTTTCTTGGAGATAGCTGCCCTTTAGTCACCTTATGGTTCCTCCGAGCTTCCTGGAGATTGTTACTGAAACTTGCTGCAGTGCCTAGGATCTGTCCTGTGACGTCACTGGAAGCTGTCTTGGTAAGATGAGTGTGTGTGGACTCAGTAGCATGAAAAAACAGTACAAGGCAGTTAAAGAGTTCACCAAGAATGTTGTTACAATTCTGTTTCAATTTGGCGGAGAGGCGCTGGTCTAAGCTTAGGTTTTTAATACAGAACTTGGCAAGAGATAGCGAGAAATAATTCTCCTTAATTAACAATGCTGAAAAATGCCAAAACACGCTGAAGAAAAATTATGATGTTTAATTAAATATGCCTCCGCCAATTTGTTGCGCAATTGTTTAAATGTGTTAGCGAGATATAATGAATAAGATGATACCTACCCTTAAGGATGCGGCCAGCGCAATATGTAGGCTCCGACTTGCTCGTCGGCGTGGGAGTGGGTCAATTACTTACTCTTGACCAAGGCGCCACCAGTTTGAAGTATCCAAATCCGCAGATCCAAACAGGAAGGTCCTCGGTCTTAAGAATCCATAAGGGCTATCCAAAATCGACGATTATCCGCTACACAAGGGCGATTTAAAATCCAGACGACTGATAAATACAATTGTTTGGTTGATGGATTTCAGAGCAAATAAAAAACGGTCACGTTCGTGCAGGTTTTAAGTTTATTGGCGTTCGTTAGGTTTGACAGTAACGTGTCGTCATATTACTTCCAATAATCAAATTAATATAAATATAAAACAGGTAAAAGAGCTCAATTGGAAACAAATAATAATCTATATACTCCTAAATGTAAAGACAGTAATCGGAATTAAACTTGCATTAGAATAGAAGTGAATTAGATAAAGAATGATCGAACAATTATTAGGCACGCTTTAGCTATAACGGAGTAACAATACAGCATCAAATGATTACGAAGACCAAACCAAGCTCGCAAATTAATCAACAATCACAGTTATCCATCTAATTGTAGCTACTAAACTTTGGGCGCGTTTACCATGGTAGACGACTCGCAGTAGTACATGAATAAACCTTACTGATTCAGATTATAAAATACCGTTATGTAAAATTATTTAAACTATTATTTTAACAGTTAATTAGATTTACATGGGTAAGCTACGCTTACACCCAAACAGTACCGAGTATAGTTAAATCAGTACCACGCAGAAAACTAAACACGCGATATGATACAACGCCGGAAAAACTGTAAAACACGCAATCTAATATACGCTGAAAAATATCAGTAACACGCCGAAAATACACGCGTGAAAATATCAGCGACACGCCACTAACATTATGCCGAAAAGATCACAAATATAACATAAACTTATCTTAACTGGTCTTCGCCGATATCACCTACGGCCTTCTGCACGCGGACTTCAGCTATGCACCTTGGGACCATAAACTCTCAGTGGCAACTGAGGTAATGCCATACCTCTATGGCTACAGTTGGTAGCTATAACACACCCAACTGTATTGACTGGCAACTACTTGGTTAGCTACTCAAATTCTCTCCAAGCAAAAAGCTCGCTCCAACACCAATAACTTGCTCCAGATACACCACTCCAAGCAAAACAGCTCCAGCCAAAAATAATAGCTCCTGGTAAAACTGGCTTCCAACAAAAATGACTCTCCGGAAAAACTGGCTCCCGTACAAAAAAAAACCCTAACTACTTAGGGTTTTTCGATGGTAATGACGAATTGGGAAGCAAACGCTCTCTCCTACAGACATTCCTCGAAGAGGGAAACAGTGTACTTTGTTCCAGAATACACTGCACGTGGCAAGTTACTAATCCAATCTTGACTTTAGGCAAAAACCAGCCCATCCACAGTCAAGCCATAAACTACAGCAACCTAGTAACTACGCCACTCTCTATCGCCCGAAAAAGTATATATTCCCCTTCAGGGTGAATTAAAAATTCTTAAACTTTTATCAGACATATATATGCACTACCTCCTAAGAAGGTTTGCCGAAGAAAGAGGACGATATCGAGCCAAAAACCAGCAACTAGCTCGTGAAATTCGATGTTAAAAAGCTAGGAAAAAAACTCGAACCATAAGCCCGTTCCACACTGTCCTGTAATCATACGCAAACTACAGCAGCCGATGTCGCCAAATTTACTAACATCTACAAAATGCAATGAAACGTATCTAAGGCTGTATGATATTATACATTGCTGGCAGAACAAAGAAATCCAACGATAAATCCATCATAAACACTGACCAGACAACAGAAACCAATTCATTCCGAACGGCGGACGGCGGCCATTTACAACTCTAACACCAAATCTGTTCGACGCATAAATCGGTGATCAATCGGAATCGGACTTAAGCTAGACCCGTTTTTACCTTGCCAAAAACCATATATTTAATACCGCGAATCAGTTCGAGCAACGTTGTCAAGTTAGGGAACATACGCATTTAATAACATATCTTGACTGCGTATTATAACGCGAAAGCGAAAAACAGTCGTTTAATCAAAACTGACGATAGGACATCAATTAATTATGTATTTTCCTGTTGGCCTAAATCGCAACCACGTAAAAATTACAGGGCGACCACTTTGCCAATTACACATCTGGCAACGTTCCAAGCATAACCTTTTCATTAAATATTTCGATATTTCACTCGTCCGTATGCAGCCAACAATACTTTTAAGGTATATTTACACCGAAATAGGAAATTAGTCGCAAGGTATTAAGGGTGGAATCATTGACTTTATTCGACTTCTATCTGTTACATATTAGTGCTAAATTGTTATGTAACAAATTTGCACAGAATTATTTAGTCTGTAGACAATTATGTTGTGTAAAAATAATAAATAAAATAAAGCTAAGCAATATTGTCATGAACAGTGTTTCAATTAAGCAGAAAAACATTTACAATAATCGGGCAAAAACAAAAGTGAAATCAATAAATTTAAACAGATAATCAGAATGCAATTATTGCCTGAAAGCTCCTTTCTAACTCAAAAATCAGTTTAATTTAAAAATAGAGGTAATGACAAATTTAAATAGAAATAGAGAAACAAAACAAACAAACAATTATGATCTTGTACCCACCACGGTCGAGAAGGGTTTGAGAAGGTGCTCTTTAAATAACGAGGTGACGATAAAATGCTTATAAAGGCCAAACAATAACTAACTAAGCCAACAACGATACCAGAGAAAATTAGACTGAGTCTCCCACACTATAGACAGTTTTGGTTATTATTATATCTCTAAAAATGCTACCTCTAACTAGAACCTATATGTGAACCCTATAGGCCAATTTGATCGAGTCTTTAGTTGGGTTGCTAAACTAAATCCGAAATACAATAACCCCCGCTTTTGTAGGATCAGGCCCCTTGTTTCTCTTATTCAAGAGCCTTAAGCTCCAAAAAACCACTATCCCACATGCCCTACAGACAAAAACAAACCCACGGCAAAAGACAACGTGGTATGTGACACGACAGTAGACAGATATCAGATATTCACGAGCTTATTTAACATACCCACGGCAAAAGACAACGTGGTATGTGAAATGATAGTAGGCAGACATCAGAGATTCACAAGCTAAGCAGCTTTATTCTGCTTACAGACTTTTCGATGTAGAAAACTTAGAATAAAAATCAGATAACGCAAGAAATAAGGAAAATATAAGCTTACCTTCTCAACCTGTCGATTTAGTCGTCGGCACAAGATAGATCTAAAATTCCTGTCCTACCTTTCTATCAGAATCACATCTCAAAAACAATTGCACCGACGCGCAGTCGTCACAAATGTTTCACCTTTTTCCACCGTACGAAGCGAAAGCATAAAATATAAGCTGCATATTTGAAA